>PITA01022458.1:0-29958 GCA_004023965.1 Spilogale gracilis | reverse complement strand
ATCAGGAACAAGGCAAGGATGCCCACTCTCACCACTACTGTTCAACATAGTGTTAGAAGTCCTAGCAACAGCAATCAGACAACAGAAAGAAATAAAAGGTATTCGAATTGGCAAAGAGGAAGTCAAACTCTCTCTCTTTGCAGATGACATGATACTATATGTGGAAAACCCAAAAGACTCTACCCCCAAACTACTAGATCTCATACAACAAGTTGGTAATGTGGCAGGATACAAAATCAATGCGCAGAAATCAGTTGCATTCTTATACACTAACAACGAAAAAATAGAAAGGGAAATCAGAGAATCGATTCCATTTACTATAGCACCAAAAACTAAGATACTTAGGAATAAACCTAACCAAAAAAGTCAAGGATCTGTACTCGAGGAACTACAGAACACTCATGAAAGAAATTGAAGAAGACACAAAAAGATGGAAGAACATTCCATGCTCATGGATCGGAAGAATAAACATTGTCAAAATGTATATACTGCCCAGAGAAATCTACACTTTCAATGCCATTCCGATCAAAATTCCACCAACATTCTTCAAAACATTAGAACAAACAATCCTAAAATTTATATGGAACCAAAAAAGACCCCGAATCGCTAAGGAATTGCTGAAGAAGAAAAGCAAAGCTGGGGTCATCTCATTACCTGACTTCAGGCTTTATTACAAAACTGTGATTACCAAGACAGCATGGTACTGGCATAAAAACAGAGAAACAGACCAATGGAACAGAGTGGAAAGCCCACATATGTCCTTTTTCCACTGGATCGAGTCCCACATGGGGCTCCCTGCTCGGCAGGAAGCCTGCTTCTCCCTCTCTCACTCCTCCTGCTTGTGTTCCCTCTCTGGCTGTGTTTCTCTCTGTCAAATAAATAAAACCTTTAAAAAAAAAATCATTAAAGTGAAAAGGAAGCCAAAGAGTGTTCGTATACAAAGAGCATACATTCAAAATTTATAAAGAACTTCTGTAAATCAGTAAGAAGAAAATCCAACATAAAGAGGCAAAAGACCTGAAAGGACACTTCACACAAGTGTGTGAAGGTATCCAAATGCGCATAGTGAATAAATTTAAAAATATAATTATAGCAGACTAAGAGCTTTTGGTTAAAAAAAAAAAGCTTTCCTCCATATTTCTGGAGCATGTGACTAACACAAATCAAAATTAAATTTTAAAAGCAAGTAATGCTGAAAGAACATACATGTGTTAGTAATAGTCATCTTTAGGAGGTGAAATTATGGGTGATCTTTCATTTTCTTATATTGCATGTTTCTGAAATTAAAAGAAGTTCTTGTGGCTTTATTTTTCTTTTTAATGGACAACATCACATTTTTTTGTGGTTTTTTTTTAGACCTTATTTATTTATTTGACAGAGAGAAACACAGTGAGAGAGGGAATACAAGCAGGGGGAGTGGGAAGGAGAAGCAGGCCTCCCGCTGAGCAGGGAGCCCAATGTGGGGCTCAATCCCGGGTCTCCAGGATTATGACCCGAGCTGAAGGCAGTCACTTAACCAACGGAGCCACCCAGGCGCCCCAACATTCACATGGTTTTAAAAGTAATACATTATAACATACACATTGAGAAGTCTCTCACCCTATCTCTATCCCTCTCTCTAACTCACAAGACACCATGATTATAAGCTTCTTTTGTATCTTTACAGAATTTATGGGAAACAAGAAAAAAGTCATTCAATCTTATTCCCCTTTCCTCCAAAGAAGGCACACCTTATACCTGGCCTGCTTTTATGTAGCAGAGATCCTGGAAAGATTTCCATTGCACTACACAGGGAACCATCATTTTTGTTTTCACTGCTGTGTAATGCTCCATTATGCACATGTACTATAATAGGAGATTTCAGAAAGGGGCAAGCAAGCCTAACAAAGAAAGTCTCTTTCAAAAAACAGTCAGGGGGCCATAAAAGCGGAGGAATTTATGCACTCATCAAAGGAAACTATGAACTTTATGAACTTTTCAAGTCAGCAGCTATGGCCTTCAGCCTGGACCACAGAAACTGGGTTTTCCAAATTCTTCACTTAGAAAGGAGACAGTCCAGTTTAATAAGTTTCAGTCTTTTATTTACATTTCAACTCAACCAATCCCAGTTAACCTAGTTTCCATCCTTGTTTTGCAGAGAGGACCTACGTGAGAACTGCACTCAAGACCTTTCACCTTATAACTCTGTCCCCTCTTTCTCTTTCTCAGAATGCTATGCAGGCTTCAACCTGAACTTGTGTTTCTGGAATTGCAATTCTAATTGCCGAAAAAAAGGCTGTTTTCTTTAATCTTCAGTGAATTCTTTCTTGGTCAATCGTATCATCATTTTTTCTTTTTCTAAAATCAGTCCTCTGACGGACACTTGGGTAGTTTACAATTTTTTGCTATTACAATCAATAACCTTCAGACATCATTTCATATGCAAACAAGGGTATCTATAGGAAAAATTCTCCATTGTGGGATTGTTGGATCGAAGTGTAAAATGTGCCGGTGGTTTTGATCGCACAAGAGGGCTGTGACATTCTGCGCACCCATCAGCACTATAAAACCCATTTCCCCACATATTTCTATACAGAGTGTGTTGCCAAATGTTTCGTTGTTTGCCAATCCGATGAGCAAAATATATCATCTCAGTGTGTTCCAATTTGCTTTCTCTCATTATAACTAACCCTGGGCATCTTTTTGTATGTTTAAAGTCTACTTATTTTTCTATGGACTCTTGGTTTCCCAGTTCTTTGCCTTGTGAAATGTAACATAAAACAGTCACTTATATCAAGAAGTTTATAAATGGAGCCAGGAGGCCATTAAGGAGGGGAACTTATGCACATCCTCAGGCTGGTAGAACCATGCATTTTTTTAAACTAGGCCAAATCAAAAGTACTTCAAGGACTAGGCACCAACACCTGCAACTTGCTGCAGTGATAGACTTTAGCTTAGTGATAGCCTTAGAAACCAATTAGGTTTAGCCAAATTAGTTTTCTGCTACCAACCCAGTCAAAATTCTTTGTAAACAACCTATACAAGCATTCCCTTTTTGTCTTTTTTAAAAAATATTTTATTTATTTATTTGACAAAGAGACACAATGAAAGAGGGAACACAACAAGCAGGGGGAGTGGGAGAAGGAGAAGCAGGCTTCCCACCCCACCCCACCCCACCCCCCAGGACCCTGGGATCATGACCTAAGCCAAAGGCAGATGCTTACCAAAGGAGCTACCCAGGCACCCCCACTTTCTGTCTTTAAAAATCCCCGACAGGGCACCTGGGTGGCTCAGTAGGTTAAAGCCTCCGCCTTTGGCTCAGGTTATGACCTCAGGGTCCTGGGATCCAGGCCCGCATCCGGCTCTCTGCTCAGCGGGGAGCCTGCTTCCTCCTCTCTCTCTGCCTGTCTCTCTGCCTACTTGCGACCTCTCTCTGTCAAATAAATAAGTAAAGTCTTTAAAAAACAAAACAAAACAAAAAAAAACCCTGACTTATGGTAACAAATGGGAGCTATACCTGTGGTGAGCATAGCAGAAGGTATACATTTGTCAGATCTCTAGCTGTATACCTGAAAACTAATATAACATGTGTCAACTACACAAATAAAAAATTATTTTTAAAAACTTTATTTTGCTCCCTAGTGGGACAATATTTTGGTCGCTGCGGAAATCTGTACCCTGAATTTGCAAGTCTTTAATCCCAAATAAACACTTGCGTAATTATTGCCTCCAGGTAATTTTAGGTTGCAAGCCTATTTTTCTATTGGATTGCAATTTTTGAGATATTTTACACTGAATATTTAATATGTTTATATCCGAAAAAATGATTCAAAGAAAAAAAATGTTAAAATTCTAGTCATAAGAACGAATACACCAACCTCTCATCCACGAATTTGGAATCCGGCCCAAGAGGGATCCACAAACATTCTGCGACCACTTCAGCAGCACCCGGGACCCCACAGGGCATATTGCTAAGAGTCTCACCTGAATCCTAACACCTGAGTGCTCAAGCGCATTTGATTCCTAACGGAAGATTTGTGTGCGCATGCTCCAAACAGGCCGGACCTCAGCTGCTTCCTACCCGGTGGGTTGTGCATGCGCACAAACCTGCGGTCCGGAGACTTTCCCCAGTCGTTGAAGGCCTCGCTGCTGATGGCCTTTGTGAAAGTATTTTCACAGGAGTTGGCGAGACAGAGGTGCGATTACGGTGTATTTTTGTGAGTGAATACGAATCAGAGAGTAGAAGAGGTAGGTATATCCCAGTGACCTTCAAACTAAGGTAAAGACTCCTAAGAATGCTTTTCCTGAGAGCATGCATATTGTGGGCGCCGAGTCTCCTATCCCACCTCCAAGATGTTTGTTGTGTTACCCTCTGGACTTTCTCTGTCTACTTGAAATATTTTAAGATAAGTAAAAAGAGAATACTGGCAAGAGAAAGTGAAAAGAAAGAGAATCCATTATTCTGCCTCCTCTGCTCTATTCCCGACATACCCTCCATTAACATATTGATGTAAATCTGTCTGCTGTTTCTCTGGAATGTGTCTGGTGTCTGGCCAGCTGGAGGGATGGAACAGGACCCCAGGTCTCTGGACAACTGCAGTGAGGACAGTGCCCAGAGTTTGGCTGGCTAGGTAATCTGCACCTGAACTTACTCATGTAAAGGATGTTGTTTGGTAAGTTAAAATATTTACTGAAAGAAGAAACATTTCATTATTACATATTTAAGAAGTTGTGTTAACTCACTTTCTATCACTAATTTTGGCTTGTTCAGATTGTTTAAACATTTTCCCCCTCATTTTTCAGAACCATTGCAGGCTTCTAAATGCTTATAGAACCTATAGAACAAATATGCAAGAGCACAGTTGTGAGAATGGGCAGTTCAGGCACTGAGGAAGGGCATCAACTTTAAACTTTATTTGAAAAGTAATATTTCTTGTTTTGTTTTTTTTTTATCTGTTTTTCTTCCTTTTTCTCACTTGCCTCCTAAGATTCCTTATGTGTTTTAAGGAATCTTATGTGACAATTTCCCTTATTAGTTTTTTTTTCCAATATTCTGTTTCCTTCTACAAACAATATACACAGGCACACTAGGTAAGAAGGCTCAGTGTAGTGTTTCATGTGATTTTATTTGTTATGGTTTCCTTGGCCACCTGGGTGGCTCAGTGGGTTAAAGCCTCTGCCTTCGGCTCAGGTCATGATCCCAGGGCCCTGGGATCGAGGCCCATAACTGGCTCTCTGCTCAGCAAGGAGCCTTTTTCCTCCATTCTCTCTGCCTACTTGTGATCTCTCTCTGTGTCAAAGAAATAAAATAAAATCTTAAAAAAAAAAAAAAGTTATGGTTTACTTGTACTTACAGTGCCACCTTATGGCGATGCTCTGCTGTCAGAATCCATCCTCATTTTTTTTTTTTTTTAAATGCTCTTGAACATATTTCTGAGGTTTACAATGTTGGTCATTTGAAGATACCCCTTGGGACCATAAGAGACTCTTAATCTCAGGAAACAAACTGAGGGTTGCTGGGGGTGGAGTAGGGGGAAGGATAGGGTGGCTGGGTTATGGAAAAAATAAAAATTAATTTTAAAAAAAGTGAAAAAAATATATTACCTTGGGGATCCTGGCTGGCTCAGTGGGTGGAGCATGTGACTCTTGGTCTTGGGGCTATGAGTTCAGGCCCCACATTGAGTGTAGAGATAACTTAAAAATAAAATCTTAAAAATAAATAAAGGAAGGAGGGAGGGAAGAAAGAAAGAAGGGAGGAAAGGAAGGAAGGGGAAAGAAAAAGAAAGGAAGGAAGGAAGGAAGAAATTGTGTCACATAGCAGTGTGGTTTTCAACCCATCTGCATAACAGAGTCTAGGTCCACTCTAGAACCACTGTTAGAAGAAATTCTTTAACACTGATTGATCAGACAAAGCTAGATGTCATTTAACAAATATTCAGTTCCACTACTTACTACTTACTGGGAAAAAAAGTCCATGTTCTTCCCTGAGTAGATAAGTACTTAATGGTTAGAAGAATGAATACACTTTAGAGTATATAAATAAATGAATACACTTTAGTGATCCATTCATGTATTTGTTCCTAATGTAAAATAATTTTGACAGTTGCATACATTTCTTGTTCAAGTTTTCTCTTAATTTTATTTATTTTTAAAAGATTTTTTTTTGAGAGAGAGAGAGCGAGAGCACACAAGTGAGAGGGGAGAGGGAGAGGGAGAGAGAATCTCAAACAGACTCCATGTTAAGCAAAGAGCCTGATGCAGGGCTCAATCTCATGACCCTGAGATCAGGGCCTGAGTCATGCTGAAAAAGTGGATATGCAACTGTGCCACCCAGGTGCCCCTCTCTTAATTTTGAAATTCTCATAATTTTAATGATCAATACTTTCTGGTTGGCTTTTTTCTTTCTTTTTTCTTTTTTCCTTCAAAGATTCCATCCATTCACCTGACAAAGAGAGATTACAAGTAGGCAGAGAGGCAGGCAGAGAGAGAGGAAGAAGCAGGCTCCCCACTGAGCAGAGAGCCTGATGCAGGCCCTGATCCCAGGACCCTGAAATCATGACCTGAGCCAAAGGCAGAGGATTTAACCCACTGAGCCACCCAGGTGCCCTGGTTGGCTTTTTTTAAGTTTGAAAACATATTAACCATAGACAAGCATAGACTCTAAAACAACAAATAGCTGTATCCACCATTCAAAATTAATAAATGTAGAGAGGTATATTTGGAAAGATGGCAGAGTAGGAGGACTCTAAGCTCTCCTCATCAGTGGATACAACTGGATAACATTCACATCGGTGTAAACAACCCAGAAAGCAATCCAAGGACTGGTAGAACGAACTTCACAACTAAAGGTAGAGAAGAGCAAGGAGGAAGGGAGCTATGGGCATGAAGAAGGGAGAGAAATAGACCCTCACATGGGCTTTCCCAAATGCCCACAACATTTGGCTTTGAAAGCTAGAGGGGATGGATTTCTTGAGTTCTTACAAAGATCAAAATATAAGCCTAGAATTTAAAAAATCAGTGGGCTCAGCTCTGACAGAGCCCAGAGGAAGCTGAATCCATACTCTTAATAAGATAGCGCAATAAACAGCCCGTAGAGATAGAGCATAGGAGGAGCAGTTGGAAAAATGCCTGTTGCATGTAGCAGGGGGCGAGCTATTTACTAATCTCAGAGTGCTTCCCAGAGGTGTAGGGTTTGCTGAGGGACTTCTCCAGAAACAAAGGAGCTGGCAGGTGCCATTTCCCTCCCCTACCTCCCCCAGCATAAACACAGCCACCCACAGGAACCCGCACACACTCACATCCACTATCTAACTTGCTTTCACCAAGCTCCACCCCCTGCACTCTTTCCTCAAGTCCAGTATCTTAACAATCATTATTTACTTTAAGTAATCTCTATACCCAATGTGGGGCTTGAACTTAAGACTCTGAGGTCAAGAGCTACATGCTCCTGATTGAGCCAGCCAGGCGCCCCCTTCAATCATTACTTCAACATCTCTATCAGGCATATGACTTATATTCCTTTCACTTAAGCCTCTTACAAACTTCTGGGGGCCCTCCCCCCCCAAACCCAGCTGGCTTTGGCAGATCTGCCCTTTCCAGTCACCCCTTATTCCCAGTGCTGTGGATCCCCTCCCCCAGAAGACTAGGGCAAACCTTGCCAATACGGTGTCTCCTGACTGGAGCACTTTGCATTTTATGGACCCTGTACAAGTCCTACATGTGCCTTGTTAAAATTGTGTACCACATCCATGCATGCTTTGCAGATCCATCCAGCCTAGCCCTGGTCCTTGCAAGGTGCCAGGTCTCATTTCCCAAGTGGATCAGTGCATACCTTGTTAAAACTGTGTGCCCCACCCCAGCTGGCCCAGTCTCAGTGGCAGCAGCAAGTCCCCTCCAATATGCTCTTTGTCAAAGCCCATTCAAACCAGGGCCACAAGCCAGGCAGTGTGCAAGCTGCCCTGACAGGAGCCAGCACTACTGCAAAGTTACTCCTGCCCTGAGGTGAGGGGAAGATAACCACATACACCAGTTAGACAGGGGCCCCAACAGTGGGCTAGGGGCAGACAGTCTCATTCCAGGCTCCACCCACCAACAAAAACTTCTCAGGGGACAACATAGGAAAAGCACCCAGCTGTTTGGTGCTACTGGCAAATGCCTGGTCTGACTATACTCAGGCCCAAGGTGACCCTAGAGTGCACTGCACTAGAGGACCTCCTCCTCAAATGCCATTACTCTCAAGAGCAAAAGATGTAGCTGATCTTCCTAACAGAGAAACAGACCCAGAAAGTTAGACAAAAATGAGCAGACAGAGGAATATGTCCTATATTAAGTAACAGGACAAAACCATAGCAAGAGACCTGAGGGAAATGAAGATAAGTAATAAGCCTGATAAAGAATTTAAAGTAAAGTAATGACCATAAAGATACTCATTGGACTTGAGAAAAGAGTGGAGGACTTCAGTGAGACTCTTAACACAGAGATGATGAAGAACACAATAAATGAAATAAAAAGTACACTGTATGGAATAAATAGTAGGTTAGAGGAAGCAGAAGAAAAATTAGTGACTGGGATGACAGAATAGTGGAAAGTAATCAAGCTGAGCAGGTGAGAGAAAAAAATAACAAAATAAAAATAGACTTAAGGAACTTAATAACTCCATCAAGTGTAATAATATTCACATTGTAAGGATCCCAAAAGAAGAGAGGAAAGGGGGCACAAAATTTTGTTGAAGAAATAATAGCTGAAAACTTTGTTAATCTGGGGAAGAAAACAGATATCCAGATCCAGGAAGCACAGAGATCCCCCAACAAAATCAACCCAAGGAGGTCCACACCAAGCCACATATTTATTAAAATGGCAAAAGTAGTGAAAAAAGAATTTTCAAAGCAGCAAGAGAAAAGAAGACAGTTCCATACATGGGAAACCCATAAGGCTACCAGCAGACTTTTCAGCAAACTTTGCAGGCCCAAAGTGCCATGATATATTCAAAGTGCTAAAAGGAGAAAAAAAAATCTGTGTCACAAATACTCTATCCAGTAAGGCTATCATTCAGAAAAGAAGAGATAGTGTTTCCCAGGCAAATGAAAGCTAAAGGAGTTCATGGCCACTAAAGCAGTCCTGCAAGAAGTATTTAAGGGGGGGGGGGCGCCTGGGTGGCTCAGTTGGCTGAGCGACTGCCTTCGGCTCAGGTCATGATCCCGGAGACCTGGGATCAAGCCCCACATCGGGCTCCCTGCTTGGCGGGAAGCCTGCTTCTCCCTCTCTCACTCCCCCTGCTTATGTTCCCTCTCTGGCTGTGTTTCTCTCTGTCAAATAAATAAAATCTTAAAAAAAAAAAGTATTTAAGGGGACTCATGGAGCAGAAAGGAGAGACCATAAGAAAGACTAAGAAAAGTAGGAAGCACAGAAGCAGTAAAAGTAAGTATATCTGTAGAAATCAGTCAAGGAACTCACAAAATAATATAGAATATAGAATATGACACCAGGTGCCTAAAATGTGGGGTGGAAAGGAGTAAAGAATGGGTTCAAACTTAAGTGACCATCAACTTAATATATTCTACTACATGCAGAAGATGTTATACACAAACCTAATGGTAGCCACACATAAAAAATCAGTCATAGATATACAAAAAAGAAAGAAAAGAATCCGAGTGTATCACTAAAGAGTCAGTGAACTGTGAGAGAAGAGGGCAAAAGAAAGGATCAAAGAACTACAAAACAACCACAAAACAAGTAACAAAATGGCAAAATATATACCTATTAATAATTACTTTGAATGTAAATGGACTAAACACTTTGAATGTAAATGGACTAAACACTCCAATGAAAAGACATAGGGTGACAGAAAAAAAACAAAAAACAAAAAAACAAGACCCATTTATAATGCTGCCTACAAGAGACTTCTTTCAGACCTAAATATACATGTAGATTCAAAGTGAGAGGATGGGGGTGCCTGGGTGGCTCAGTTGGTTAAATGGCTGCCTTTGGCTCAGGTCATGATCCCAGGGTCCTGGTCCAGCCCTGCATTGTGCTCCCTTCTTCCTTGCCTGCCACTCCTCCTGCTTGGGCTTGCCCTCTCCCTCTCTCTCTCAATCTGTGTCAAATTAAAAAAAAAAAAACCAAAAAAACAAGAAAGAAAAGATACATCTTGGAAGGAGGGCTGCCCTAAGACAATCTGCAGCTCTCACTCTATCTCCTTAGTAAACCTCTGAAAACAGTATATATAGGTCACTACCAATAATGGGAAATAGTTTTTCTACCTAGCTCCTCCCCCAAATTCTTTTACCTTTCTCTAAATAATGCCAAGCCCTTTAATATTTTTAAGTAACACATGATGCCATAACAACCACCAAAGTGTTAGGTGCCCTTTTTCTTTCTTACACTAAATACACACCAACACCCACTATTCTTAGCAATTCAAAATACAGGAAGAAGGATATAAAACTCTCATCATAAAGAATTTAAGGCTACTTTCCAAATATTAAAATAACAATGCAACAACAATAATAGTTAACATTGATAGAGGGCTTACTATAAGCCAGAAAGGACTGTTCTAATTGTTTTAGATCTATTAAGTCATTTAATCCTCCAACAACGCCATAAGGGTGGGAATACTATGGTCACCACATCATCTTCCCCAATAGATCAGCTTTAAGAGAGTGGGAGAGCTAGTCTATTTGAATTGAACTGGCTAAGTATCCCAGTACTTTTCACCTAGGACGTACAAAAAGGTGAGATTCATAATAGTTGCTCAATGACTAGCTTAAGGATAGCTGAAGAAAGAATCCCAGGCATTAGATGTAAAAGGTATTTTTTTGGTTGCTTTTATATTAAAATTTGCCCTTAGCAGATTAGCATAATAGGGCTTTAGCTCAGCTTTCAAAGCAATTAGTACATCTCACAATATCTGGCTGAATGTTCTGAAGAGGGAAAATGACAAAGAACATGATGCAATAGTTGAAATCAGCTCTGCTACCAGGTAATCTTTTCTTCAGTATTTTATCCCTTAGATATTTGGCTGAATATCTACCAGGATAACCGCATTTAAAACTATCTTAAAATGTATAAAGTACACCTTGTAAAGGAGCTGATTTTTTCACGAAAGTCTGTGCTCTAGAGCCCACCCAGACTCTTTCTGAGAGGGTAGAATGATTCAGATCAAGGGACTTTGCAAACAACTCTTGTCATTAACATTTATTTCAATTAAAGACATGTGAATTCAGAATTAATGTAAGGTAAAACCCTTCCAAAGTATTTGGCAAAAGAAATACTATTAAGAATTTGGTTACAATGTTTTTGGTACCTGTGCTATGTTTTACAGACATTAACAAAATAAAAAGCATATTCTGAGGAGAATCAAAATCTGATAAATTCTGGTTTGTAAAAATCAATTCACTGGTACAGACCTCCCAGGGAAGAAGCAACTTGCCTTTTTACCATTAGTTAAAAATCTGAAGAGCAGATTTCCTCTCCCAGTTGTGACAATCACAGCACTATAGAACATGGACAAGCCTAAATCCTTTTGAAGAATACAGTAAAAAAAACAAAGACTCTGGTATTTAACAGAGTTATAGATCATGTACTATAAAACATTTTCTTTTGAAAATAATAATTTATAATCTATTTCAAAAATATCAAACAATTGAAAAATACCTAAACTGGAAAAAAATTTGCAAACACAAGTTCAAAAAACTTGGAAAAGCCATACATATAACATCAAATAACATCTAGCTTCATTTACCAACTAAAACACTCACTTAAAATGATTTCTGTATGTATTAGCTGAGTTTAACACTTCAGTATTTCAATAGAGACTGCCATTCTGTCACACATTATCAAAGCCTGTTCTCTAAATAATTTGAAGAAATTCCAATTATAAGACAAATGAAGACTGAAAATAGAAACAGTGCATCTTAAAGTTTTTCAAAGGCCTACATACAAGTAATTTCCAAACACATAATTTTTTATATGCTTATGGTTTGGAACAAATTTTCCCTGAGCACTCTTTCTGCTTGGTTAGAAAAATTAAGACACGATCTATAAAATAGAATTTAGTTGATTTCTACTGAATGTATGCCATTTTTCACCCATCAAATGTATTTGGGAATGTTGCCTTCTAGACGTTGCTAAAATAATAAGTAACTATAACTGTTGGAAGGGGCTATTCGAATGGCTTTAGAAATATGGTTAAGTTTTAGAGCCCTGAGAACTGCCCAGTGGGTGTTTCAAACAACCAAAAAGATTTACTACCGTAAAGCTATAAATAGTTATTTTAACAAATTCAGAATGGCACTAGTGTCACAGAAAAAGAGGTAATAATCAGTAATTTCAGCTCAAATAACCAATAGATAATCATTAAAAACTGAAAGAAAAGCAAGTTGGATTAACATTGTGCTTTTTATGGAATAATGCTTAAAAAAATTAATCCTCCTGCCCAACACAGGAAATACCTCACACCTTGAAACTTTATTTAATACAGTCTTGAGACCTGTCACTTCTTAAAATTCATGCATACTTAACATTAGCATCACTGAGAATTTCATCACACCAGTTGCAGTTCCCAATGCTATCCCGAGATCTACAGCCCAAAAGACATGCACAGCACCACCACTATCTGCTGTGGTCCCTTAATTTTTTAAGGTCTTAAAAAGTCTTAGCTACTTGAGAGTTTAGGTCTCTTCTCTTTCAAATAAATTAAGGATAACAAATATTGGGAGTCTTAACTATGCAAATTTATAAATACTAATTTTCTATATAGCCTAGTATCACATTAAAGGAAAATCAGATTTAAGAAGTTTCATATTTACAATTTTAGATTTCAGAAGACCTAACTATACATTTCCCTCAGGGTTATGATTTATGTGGTTTGCAAGAATAACAAATAACTTAAAGCATTTAGAAGTCATTGTTCTGAAGGTCTTCAAGAAGTGAGCAATTTCAGATGTCCAGAGGTGTGTCTTCTGTCTTTTTAGTTATAGTTAAGGTGCTTTATGCAGGACGCCCTGGACCAAAACGGCTTTTAGACCTAGATTTTTTAAATAGAAAAGAAGGTCAGAGGTACTTTTAAAATAATAAGAAGTTGCTGTTGCTTAGGTTACATTTGCTTGATAGCATCAAAGTTTAATGAAACTTCATGTAGCCCCATAATCCATTTTTAAAAACGCTTGGAGTGACACATATTTTGGAATTCAGATTTTGGGGGGGGGCAGGGGAGATAAAATCGTATATATAGTGTATATTATGGATTGGAGCAGTGTCCTATAATCAAACACATTAATGCTTCTTCATTGAAACAAATGAACATTTATATTCAGTGAGATAAATAAAAACTACAAATAGCATCATAGTAGCTCAGTTTGGGTTTGAGTTGCCACAAATGTGTAAAGTCTTGTTGGCTTTCTGAGCTTTCCAGATATCAGAATTGCTGACGAAGCATTTGGATCTGTAGTATTAATGATCCAATCTCAGTAACTGTTAATCTTTAATGGTTTCTTTTTTTTTTTTTTAAGATTTTATTTATTTGACAGAAAGAAACACAGCCTGAGAGGGAACACAAGCAGGGGGAGTGAGAGAGGGAGAAGCAGGCTTCCCGCCAAGCAGGGAGCCTGATGTGGGGCTCATCCCAGGACTCCAGGATCATGACCTGAGCTGAAGGCAGAGGCCTAACCACTGAGCCACTCAGGCACTCCAGTAACTGTTAATCTTTAAAAGAAAATTTGTGATTTAAAATGACAGAGAATCCAACAAGTTAGACTTTATTAAGAGAAATAAAATAAGGAAGAGGAAAGACTTCAATGATTTAAATAAAAAATATATAACCTACAAACAGTATAAAATTCTAATTCACCGTAGCAGTAGAGCTTACATTCCTATCCACTGCTGGCTCAGGACAGAGCTGGTTAAATCAACAGAAAACTTAAAAAAATGATACTTTCATTAAATGTTGTGCTTATAACCTTTTTAAGCCTTAAGTTTAAGTTAAAATCTGGTTCTGATTCATGCCTTGATGATCTCATCCTTGAAACAAAACAAAACAAACTTCAGTTATGTGCTTCTAGTGTTCATATGATTTTCCTTAGAAAAAGAAAATCACGGAGCACCTGGGTGGCTCAGCTGGTTAGCGGCCCACTCTTGATTTTGGCTCCAGTCATCATCTCAGGGTCCTGGGACTGAGCCCTGCGTGGGACTCCATGCTCACGGGGGAGTCTGCAGGAAATTCTCTCTCCCTCCCTCTGCCCCTTTCCCTGCTTGCACTCTCTCTCTCTAAAAATAAATAAATAAATATTTACCACCCCCAAAAGAAAATCATTTCAAAGCCAGTGGCATTCTGAATTCATGCTGATTTACCTTGTATTTTTTTCTGAGCTGCTTTGCCGTGCAGTGACCGGCACTGAGGCCTTGATTTGCGCTTCGAGTCTGGAATAAATACCTCCTGCAAACTGCAGAGTAAAGGGGCAAAATGAAGTTGTTACTTTTATGGACTCAGTAGAAGCTCTGCTTTATGAAAATGGCATTACATAGAGTAAAATTCACCCTTTTTAGTATACAGTTCTGAATTCTGACAAATGCATACAGTGGTATAACCATCATGACAAGGGAGACACACAACACTTCCATCACCCCAAGAAAATCCCCTTGTGCCTCTCATTAGTCAACCCATTTGCCACCATCAGTTCCTGGAAACTACTCATCTGTTTTATTGGCCTTACAGTTTTGCATTTCTCAAAACATTATATAAGTAGAATCATATAGTCTGGAGCCTTGTCAGTCTGATTCTTTTTACTTTAGCATAATGTGTAGGAGATTCATTTATGTTGCTGATGTATCAGTCTTTTTCTCTTTTTTATATGTATCACAGTTGGTTTATTCATTTACCAGGTAAAGGGCATTTGGGTTGTTTCTAGTTTTTGGCAATTCTGAATAAAACCACTAAAAACATGTGTGAACTGATCTCTGCAATGAATACTGTTTAACTTTATAAGAAACTGACAAACTGTTTTCCAACCCTGCCATTCCTTTTTGCATCCCTACTAGCTATATATGAGTGTTCCAGTTGCTCTCCATCATGGCCATCAATTTTGTTTTAGACATCCTAGTTGGTATCCAGAGGTATTTCATTGAGGTTTTAATTTACATTTCCATAATGACTAATGATGTTACAGTTTTTGTGTGCTTATTTGCCATCTGTAGCCCTTCTTTCATTAAGTATCTGGCTAATCTTTTACCCATTTAGTTTTATTGAATTACATACTTTATTATTGAGTTTTGAGAGTTCTTTATATATTCTAGACACATATCCTTTACCAGGTAAGTGTTTTACACATATTTTCTCATAGATTATGACTTATCTTTTCATTTTCTTTTCTTTCTTTCTTTCTTTCTTTTTTTTTTTTTTTAAGATTTTATTTATTTGACATAGAGAAACACAACCAGAGAGGGAACACAAGCAGGGAGAGTGAGAGAGGGAGAAGCAGACTTCTCACCGAGCAGGGAGCCCGATGTGGGACTTGATCCTGGGTCTCCGGTTTCATGACCTGAGCCGAAGGCAGTCGCCCAACCAACTGAGCCACCCCGGCACCCCATCTTTTCATTTTCTTAATAGTGTCTTTTTAAAAAAAAGTGACACTCAAAAACTGTCATTCAAACTTTCATGAAGTCCAATTTGTCAATTTTTTCTTTTATCGATCATGCTTTTGGTATCACAGCTAAGAAATATTTGCCTAACCAAGGTCACAAAGATTTTAGAAGTTTTAACACTGTATGTTAACTATATTGGAATTTAAATGAACAAAAAAAATACTTTAGAAGTTTTATTGGGAAGTAAATTTTTAAATAAAAGAATTAGCATGGGGTGCCTGGGTGGTTCAGTTGGTTAAGCAACTGCCTTTGGCTCAGGTCATGATCCTGCAGTACCAGGATCGAGTCCTGCACTGGGCTCCCTGCTCAGTGTGGGGAGTCTGCTTCTCCCTCTGATCCCCCCCCCCATGTTCCTTCTATCTCAACCCAACTCTCAAATAAATAAATAAAATCTTTAAAAAAATAGGGCAAAAGTAGTTATAAATACATAATGTCAATACTAATGTTAATATATAGTGTCATGACTAATACATAATTTTAGTAAGAACATAGGTGTTTCTAGTCATCACTTACAGCAAGATGACCTCTTATTTTAGAAATAATATCTAAGCACTGCCTACAGAGTTGACTGAAATCAGCAGTTTCTAAAAAGTCACCCTCTGGGTAGTTAGCATTTGGTCAGCAATTCATGGTTAATCTACTGTTGGTGTGACATTACACTTCCATCAATAAACTACTTTACTGTGTGCTATAGAGGACCCATGGGCCATGGATAAAAACATAGAGAATATTTATGTAAGTCAGCTGGCTAACTAGGACAGAATTTAAAGTATTTAAATTGGTCTTTTCAGATTCTGCCTAAAGCATCTTTATATACCTCATGATGAAAATAAAGTAGGAAGGTATATCTAAGTAAGCACAGTATACTAGCACATAATTCTTACTTCTTTAGCTTCCTTTGACTTGACTCGGTCCAGATCACCCAATCTCATCTTTATTAGGTGCCCTGTAATTTCAGACATCCGCCGCTGATCTGGAGGCAAAAAATAAGAAACCTTTTTATGAGGATGATTTATAACTTTTATTTCTTAGAGAATACTTCAGTTATTGAGAATTTATAAAAATACCATTGGATACTATTTTATAAACATATGCACTTACTTATCTTTGAAGAACTTTAAGCAGCAAGTGGACTCATATATACATAATTGTGCTGCTTTTAAGGCTACTGTAAACCAACCTAAAACATGATAGTCATCTTTGGAGTGCAAGTAAGGTACAGCAGTCAGCCTGACACCTCCAAACCACAAGTGTATATTATATGTATTATATATATATATATATTATATGTACATTATCTGCTGAGATTGTCTACTAATAAAACTCTGGTTGAGGAGTGCCTGGGTGGCTCAGTTGGTTGGGTGTCCCACTCTTGATTTCAGCTCAGGTCATGATCTCAGGGTCATGAGATCAAGTCCCACATCGGGCTCTGTGCTCAGAAGAGAGCCTGCTTGGGACTCTGCAAACCCTTCCCCACACAGTCTTTTAACAAACAAACAAATAAAAATTCTGGTTGCTTCCTAAAGGGAATGTGTGAATTCTGAGTCTCATTCTAGTTTGAATTTTTTAAGCTATTCAGCATACTTCATAAAATGAAAGATTTCTATCATTGATATATTTATACCTAATTTGTACATTATGTACATATTAAAATTTACCATCTTCCCTTTGTGCATCCTGGTTGAATCTCAAGGATCTTGTGGCATCCCATTTATTCTTCTGCATACTCACACTATTAGAAAAATGAAACAAAAATCAGCTTTGATGCTTTAAGAGTGCATATCTGATTGGATTAAGGAACAATACTCACATGAAAGGAGACACATCTCTAGAAGTTGACTAAAAAAGAGTAGACAACATTAAGGTTCAATTAGAACACATTTACTGTTTAGTGTTATAGTTAGTAATAAAAAGCAGCTTACATTTATTGAGTTCAAGACACTGCACCAAAAACACAAGTATTATTTCATTTAAGCCTTGCAATAACCAGAGACACCTGCTGTAATTGTCTCTATAATAAAATAAGTTCAGAGAAGTTAAGAAACTTGTCCAAAGAGATACAGATCTAGAACTTGAACCCAGCTTTATGTGCCGAACCTGGAAGCCCCAGCTGTGCAATCTTTTAGAATTCACCCATTTGTGTGCTTTTGCTACTTAGCATGCAGATGAATGTACAACCTGCCCAGTGTAATTGTGTGGAACTTGTCATGGCAACCCAGCCTCTCATACATTTTTGGAATCCATAGCTTCTCTTTTAGTCAAATGTGGTCACTACTGTCCCCTTATTCCTATCTGGCTTTTACCCCTTCCTTCAAAGCTTTGGGAAATAAGAATTATTTTAAAAGGTCATAAAATAGAAATTATTTAAAAATTATATAGTCTACTTACTTCTCTTATTTCAAAGTCTATCTTATTTTTGAATAAGTAATATTGGTTCAAAATTTAAAAAGTTACAAATAACACATATAGTAAAAAGTCTCTGTTCCCCATTCAATATTCCCTTCTTTAGAGGCAACGAGTCCTTGTCAACTTCCTGTGCAGTTTTTCAGAGATATTTTATGCATATGTAGAGAAAGACATACATATTCCTCTATCCATGCTATAGAAATGTTAGAATATGCCAAAATACATACTGTTTAGCACTTTCCTTTTCTCACCTATTAATATATCTTAGAAATTTTTAATCTCAGTTTATATGGAATTTCTTTTTTAATTTTTTATACTGCTAGCATTCCACTGTGGTATATTTTCACTCTTCTTCAGATTTTCCTTGGCTATATTTGCCTGCTTATTTCTCAATATGAACTTTATAATAGTAATGGATAATTTAGACCTACCTTCTCTAACACCTTTTCTTTCTTCTGACCACAGGGTGAAGACATCTGCTTTTTTGGTTGTTTTGTGAACTTTTTTGGCTTTTCCTTTTTTCCTAACAACCGAAAGTCAATGTTAGGTCTCACATACTTCTCTAATGTACTTGTTAATTACTTATGAACAATAAAACAAAAAACTATTTAAAAAATTGTTTCTTAAAACTAACAAATTACCTCTAAATAAAAAGTAAATATATGGAGACATCAAACTGAATGTGTTTTTACAGGAGTTCATTTGAATTACTTTTCTTCTTTCTATTCAAAGAACTTTGGGGGAAAAAATCAGGGCAATGAATTCAAAGTTCCAATGAAACTAGATGTTGAAAATGTTTGGAAAAACTCTACATTATTTCTCAATCTAATTTGATAGTGACACTTAATACCAAATTTTTATGTATATAAAAATAACTAACTCAGAAAAACATGGTTTGAGAGTGGAATAAGTGAACTCACAAAAAATTTTTTTTAAATGTCTTTTGCTTGGGAAGGAGGTAGGGCTATGAGAATAAAAAGGGAGATAGGACAGAAAATGATCTTGGGAGGAAGAAGATTTGGGACAAATTGTATTATGGACTGGTGCATTCCTACAATCAAATATTCTGAATGTATTCTGGCTGACAGTGTAGAGGAAAAAGGAGAGAAAGAGAAAAGAAGGAGGGGAAAGAGGCATTTCTTTCAAATCAACGTTTGAATGAAAGGTTGGTACATTAGATCGCTTTCCCAAACATCAATTATTTGTATACCACCTGTGCAATTCTTGCTCTATCATTTAAAAGGGAAACTATATTACTACCACAAATGGAAAACCTGTAAAATGTGCTACAGGAAAGATAACCTTGAAGATACTAAAAAACATACCAAAAAACCCCAATGCCCAGGGTGGCCCAGTCAGTTAAGTGTCCCACTCTTGATTTTGGCTCAGGTCATAATCTCAGGGTCTTGAGATCCAGTCCTGAGTCAGGCTCCAGGCTTAGTGTGGAGCCCGCTTAAGATTATCTCTCCTCTGCTCCCACCCCCACCACTCATGCTTGTTCACTCTCAAAAAATAAAATAAAATAAAAACAGTATTAACAATCTAGATAGATTTATTTGCCTCCTGATAAGCCCTGAGTCCCTGACATGTGTTTATAGTTAAAATGGGAGATAAACTAAGTGTTAAAAGTTGCTAATAGACATGATAGGGTAAGATTTGATAATGGAATGTGAATACAAGTTCCTTCCAAAGAAAACAAAGATAAAAACAGAACAAAAATATTATAAACTATTATGTGTAGGTACTGGCAAATAATCAAAGGGAGGTAGAAAAGAGAGTTTACATTTGAAAGATGCATAAGACAGGGAAGTGGGTGAGGGTGAGGGGTGAAATAGGAGACAAGGATTAAACACCACACTTATAGTGATGAGCACTGAGTAATGTATAGAATTGAATCATGGGCTCCTGGGTGGCTCAGTCAGTTAAGTGGCTGCCTTTGGCTTAGGTCATGATCCCATGCTCCTGGGATAGAGTCCCATATTGGGCTCCCTGCTCAGCAGGGAGTCTGCTTCTCCCTTTCCCTTTGCTCATGCTGTCTCTTTCTCTCATAAATAAATAAAATGTCAAAAAAAAAAAAAGTCAACTCACTCTAGTATAACCTGAAACTAATCTAACACTGTATGCTAACTATCCTGGAATTGAAATTAAAAACTTAAAAAAAAAAAGATGCATAAGGTGAGAACTTGTGAGTTTATGGCTTTCTGCCTGAGGGCACTTCCCAATACCTTGAGCCAAGGGAGAAAAATTATAACCTTATGAATTCCAGGAAAAAGATTATAGAATTCAGAGTTAGAGAAGCTGGAAGTTTAAAGGGAAAAATTTGGAAGAAAGTCACAAAATACTTGAGATCTAAAATGTGACTATAAACTCTGCTCAAAGGACTGTTAAATTATGAAAGTGTATGGGAGACCTGAGGAAATCCCGCTAAACGGGCAAGCAGAAATTAGGTTGAGGTGTTGACCCTTGCAAGACAGAATTTGTTTTTGGTGAGAGATCAGAGTTTCTTTGTGCTTTTGACTTAATGCTTTCCCAACATGCATAGAGCTCAAGCTCTAGGAGCCTTACTTGCAACTAGAAAAACAACTAGATATCTAGGGGAAACCCATAAAGCAAGGAAACCACTAAGTAGGTAAGTCTCCAAATTGGAATATAAAGTCTGTGTTCAAAACCTCACCTGACTACTAAAACTACAGTCTGGTATGACCCTGGAGGGTCAGGCTAAAACAGTAGCAGTTAGTAGCCAAGAAAAACCTGTGCAGAGACATGGGGGAGACAGATTTTGCAGTTTGGGCCAGGCAAGTTAACTGCCTACTAGAACAAAAACTCCAACAATCCTCGGAAGAACAAAATAGATTTCAGAATCACACAGATAATCTACCAAAAAGTCACAAGATGAGGAAACTGAAAAGTATGAACCACTCAGATAAAAAACAGTTAACAGAAACTGATTCTGAGAGAGCCTATATACTGGATTTAGTCCACAATGATTTCAAAACAACTATTTGAAGGATGCCTGGGTGGCACAGTGGTTAAGCATCTGCCTTTGGCTCAGGTCATGATCCCGGAGACCCGGGATCGAGTCCAACATTGGGCTCCCTGCTCAGCGGGAGGCCTGCTTCTCCCTCTCTCATTACCCTTGCTTGTGTTCCCTCTCTGCCTGTGTTTCTCTCTGTCAAATAAATAAAATCTTAAAAAAAAAAAAAAAAAGGCCTTTGCCTTCAGCTCAGGTCATGATCTCAGGGTCCTGGGATTGAGGCCCCCCCCCCCAATCAGGCTCTCTGCTCAGCAGGGAGCCTGCTTCCTCCTCTCTCTCTGCCTGCCTCTCTGCCTACTTGTGATCTCTCTGTCAAATAAATAAACAAAATCTTTAAAAAAATAAAATAAAATCTTAAAACAAAAAGTGAAATAAAGACATTTTCAGATAAAAATGAAAGAATTTATTGTCAGTACACCTGCATTATAGGAAATTAAAGTTCTTCAGAATAAAATAACATCACATGATAACTCAGATATAAAAAATAGTAAATATGTAGAAATATATAAAAGACTAAAGTATATATTATTTTGTACCCCTACATTCTTTAAATGACATACTATGGTTTAAAGCAAAAATCGTAACCCTAACTAATTATGTATAATATATATAGATACACAACAACAGCACAAAGAAGGGGAAGCTAAGAAAACTATATTACTTTAAGGTTATATTTCACCTCAAGTAATTCTTATTAGCTTTAAGTAGGTTGTGATAGATTAAAGATCATGTTGTAATCCTTAGAACAACCAAATGCAAAGAAATATAACTAAAAAGCCTAACTAAAAAGTAAAATAATTTAAACGATATACTAAAATTATTTTCTTTGCACAAAAAAAAAGCAGGAAAGGAGAAATATGAGAAGCAAAACATTTGAAACAATTAGAAACTGAACAGCAAAATGGCAGAACTAGGGGCGCCTGGGTGGGTCAGTCAGTTGAGTGTCCCACTCTTGATCTCAGCTCAGATTTGATCTTGGGGTCACGAGCTCAAGCCCTGTGTTGGGATCCACTCTGGGCATGAAGCCTACTTAAAATTAAAAAAAAAAAAAGCAGAACTAATATAATCCTATCATTAAATACATTAAATATAAATAGAATAAATGCTCCAATGAAAAGTGAAGATTGTAAAACTGGATAAAAAAACAATTTCCCACAACATGCTACCTACAAAATATACATTTTAAATTAGAAAACACAAAGAGGTTAAAAATAAAAGGATAGCAAAAAGATATGCCATTTAAACAGTAAACAAATCTGCAGTGATTATATTAACACCAAACAAAATGGGCTTCAAGACAAACAATTTTACTGTAGATAAAGAGGGATATATCATAATGATCAAAGAGCCAAACATTATAAATACATGCCTAATCACAAAGCTCTAATGTACACAAAGTAAAAAACTAGTAGACTTAAAAGAAAAAAATGTAGATTCATTATAGCTGGAAATTTCAATACTCTCTTTTACTAATCAATGAAGCAAAAAATCAAAAATGAGTAGTCAGAAGATGAGCACAATTACAGAAGATTTGCAACAGACAACCAAACCAATCTGTCTTGACATTTATAGACCATTCCACTGATAACAGCAGAATTCATTTTCTTCTCATGCACATTTAGAACATGTGTCAATAAAATGTAAGGATGAAACCACATTGAGTATGTTCTCTGATCATTATGGGATTAAATTAGAAATCTGTAATTGAAAAGTATCTGGACAATCTGAAAATATTTGGAAATTAAATAACACATGGGTCAAATAAAAAAACATAAAGGGAATTAGAAAATATTCTGTGCTGAATATGAATGAAAACCAGACATAGCAAAATCTGTGAGAAATAGTGGTGCTGAGAGCAAATCTTACAACTTTAAATGTTTATATTAGAAAAGAAGAAAAGTAAAACACCCATGATTTAAGTTCCTTAAGAAGCTAAAAAAGGAAACTAAGTCCAAAGTAATTACAAGGAAGGAAATACTAATGTAAGAGTGAAAAATCAATGAAATATAAAACAAACTATAGACAGAGTCAATAAAATCAAAAGCTCATTCCTTGAAAAGATCAATAAAAAAACCTCTAGCTAGATCAAGAAAAAAGTGATAAGACAGAAATTACCAATATCATCAATGAAAGAGGGACGTCACTACAGATCCTTCAGACAGAAAAGGATAAGAAAATACCATAAGCAACTTTATGCCAATAAATGGGATAATTTGGATAAGATGGAGAAATTTCTTGAAAGATACAAGTTATCAAACAAATTCAAGAAGAAATAAAAGACTTCAATAGTACAATATTATAGTTACTAAAATCATAATTAAAAACCTTCTCATAAAGAAAACTCTAGGCCTAGATGACCTCATTGCTCAATTTTATCATATATTTAAGGGAGAAATAATACAAATACTACACAAGTTCTTTCAGAAAAGAGAAGTGAGGGGAACACTGTCCAACTCCTTTTACAAGATCAGCATTATCCTGGTAATCAAACTTGAAGACACAACAGAAAACTAAAAACAAACAACACATATTGCTCATAAATACAACCAATCCTTAATAAAATACCAGCAACTCAAATACGTTAATATATAACAAGACAAATACCACATAACTAAGTGCAGTTTACCTTAGAAGACTAGTATAAGGCTGAAAAACCAATATAATTCATCATTCTAATATATGGAGAAAACCTAGATCATCATCTCAATGGATGAAGAAAAAGTATTTGACAAAATTCAACAACTATTCACTATAATTCAGCAAATTATAAATAGAAAAGAACTTTTTCAACCTGAGGAGCATTTATCAGAAACTGAGAAACTGACCACTAACATTATATACTTACATACTTACATACATTACATTACATACTTAATGGGTAAAGACTGAATGCTTTCCCCTTAACATAGAAACAAGGCAAGGATGTCTGTTCTTACCACTTGTATTCAACATGAGGTCCTAACCAGAGCAAAAAGGCAAGAGAAAGAAACACAAGGCATATGTATTGGAAAGGAATCTAATAAGCAAAGGAAAATTAAGTGAAATTAGCAAGGGCACAGAAAAAAGGTCATTTGGAACAACTGAAAAATTTTCCAATTCAAAAACTAGACAATTTTTAAAAACCTACTTCCATTTATGATAGAATTAAAAAAGCACTTAGGAATAAATTTAACAAAAGATGTTCAATATCTGCATACTGACACTATAAAATATTGTTGAGAGACATTAAAGAATTAAATAAATGGAGAGACATTCCATATTCATGGATTGGAAGACTTGCCATTGTAGGAAAAAAAAAAGAGTCATTCTCTCCAAATTGATATTTGGATTCAATAAAATCCCAATAAAAATTCCAACAGTATTTTTGTAGAAATAGTGACCTTTAATCTAAAACATATAGGAAATGCAAAGCACCTAGAAATACCAAAATAATCTAAAACAAAAGAACAATTTTGAAGGACATAGATCACCAGATTTCAAGAATCACTAAAAACTACAAAAATTAAAACTGTGGTATTCATATACTGATGAAAAAAGACATATGAATCAATGCAAGAGAACAGAGTTCAAAAACAGATCCACATGTAAATAAGTTGATTTTTAAACAAAGGTGTCAAGGTAATCCAAAGAGGAAAGAACATTCTTTTCAACAAATGGTTCTGGGAAAACTGGTTATGCCTATAGGAAAATAAAGGGAAGCTTGACCCTTAACTCACACCACATACAAAAATTAACCTGGAAGGGATCATAGACTTAAATACAAAAGTTAAAATCATACAATTTTTAGACGAAAACAGCAGAAAATCTTTGTGACCTTGGGGTAAGCAAAGATTTCTGTTATTAAAGCATGAAACATAAAAAGAAAACTAAAACATTAGAGTTCATGAAGTTAAAAAATATGGCTCTTTAAAGGACTGCATTAAATAAAATAAATAAAATTAAATTAAAGGCAAGTCATAAACAGATATTTGCAAAATATATGGACTTGTATCTAAAATATATATAAAGAATGCTTATAATTCAATAATAAGACAAATAATCTAACTAAAAAATAGGCAAAAGATCATCAAAAAAAAAAAACTTCATGAAAAAGATATATAAATGGCCAATTAGCATTTGATAAGATGCCTAGAACTATATATCCACTAGAATGGCTAAAGTTAAAAAAAAGTAATAATACCAAGTATTGGTAGGAACGTGTAGCAACTGGAATTCTCATACATTGCTGGTGAGATGCAAAATGGTACACTTTGCAAAAGAGCATGGCAGTTTCTTACAAAGTTAAACATACACTTACCATATGACCCAGCAATTCCACTCCTAGGTATCTACCCAAGAAAAATGAAAACATATGTCCACACAGACTTGTATGCAAATGTGCGTGGTAATATTATTCACAATAACCAAGAACTGGAACAACCCAAATGTCCATGAAATGGTGAATGGATAAAGAAATTATGGTATATTCACACAGTGGAATACTACTGTGCAATAAAAAGGAACAAACTACTGACGTACACAACAATATAGCTGACTCTCAAAAACATTACACTAAGTGAAAGAAGCCACACACAAAAGACTACCCATGATTCCATTTACATGAGACCTTAGAAAAGGTAAACCACTGTGACAAAAGCAGATTGGTGGTTGCCTGGGGGGTTGGGATTAGGGAAAGAGAACTCAGTATAAAAGGGCAGGAGATAATTTTTTGGAAGTGATGTTCTAGGTCTTGATTTTGGTGGTGGTTACACAATATATGCCAAAACTCATCAATATGTACACTTAAAAACGGGCAAATTTTATTATTTATAAATTCTACTTCAATCAACTGCAGGAAAAAACCTCACACAAAACATAGTAGCATTTCTCCTTGACTAGTTATAATTTTAAAATAATTCATAAAGAACGAGTTTTTTAATAAGAGGATTTGACACATCAAGAAAAATTATATGAAACTTGGAAAAAAGACAAAGGGAGGGTTGTATGTCCTTTCAGTGTCATATTGGAGGACTGCTTAAAAGGCCATGTAAGAAATATTTAATTCTCAAAGAAAATATCCTTGTATCTGACTCTCCTATCTATTGTTGATTGAAGGCCCAGATGCTATGAAGTTTGTTAACTTGTTTGTGTCTAAAAGAAATGCAAATGATTTCTGTTCAGAAGAAAAGATAACCTCAAAGGTGATTGGTTTACTGCCTTACAGGACATCAATTAGTTTTGAATCTAACTTGCAATCCTCTTTAACATTCTTTTTCAAATGCCTACAAATACCCAAATCTTCAAATGCTCTTCCAACAAATTTTTTCCTTGCTATTTCTCTCATTAAAGAGTTCAAAAATTTTTACCCAAGTTTATTCTGTAGTTGTATAAAATCATATTTTTAATTTCTTCAGAATTATACCCTGATTACTACTGCATAATGCTTCATTTGTTTTTTTTTTTTAATCATTTTTTTAAAGATTTATTTATTTATTTATGTGACAGAGAGAAACACAGCCAAAGAGGGAACACAAGCAGAGGGACTGAGAGAGGGAGAAGCAGGCTTCCCGCCGAGCAGGGAGCCCGATGTGGGGCTCGATCCCAGGTCTCTAGGATCATGACCTGAGCTGAAGGCAGTCGCCCAACCAACTGAGCCACACAGGCGCCCCTGAGTGTCACTTCAAATCATATCAGGCACACACTGATAAGTCATACATTTTAAGTGTGGAGGATTATTTCTCAGTACACTGCCCTTTTTAAATAACTTTGTGATTATTCTATGTTAGTGCCAGGATTAGGGAATCTTGATTGAGCCTCCTTTATTTATTTTTTCCCCATTTAGCCTACCATGTAAACTTACAGAGCTGACTCTTCACCCCCCTTGCATTAAAGCCTTCAAAATGCTACCCCTTCATAAAAGTGAGACTTCATTTTATCTTAGAAATCAGTACTTTGTTTCTTGGATATTTCTTCTTCATCTCCAACTTCATCTTCAGTGACCTCAGATCCAGTAGTATATTCTTCTTCTTCTGAAAATAACGATTGTTGTTTCTGAATTGAAAAAGAAACAACAACACACACACACCCTTTAAAAAATACAGTATTAACACATCTCTTATGGATCCTTTCAAACACATTTATCTATATTTATTTTGGATGAATGTGCCAAACAATATCTGATAAAATGACCAAAGCCTCATACAACATTCGGAAAATGGACATAAGAATTTCTATGTTTAGGATAGGATCACATTACATTAAACATTTTTATTTCCTTCATGTATTCTAGCATAGTGATGGACACTTAATGAGTCCTCAGCATTTGTCAAAATGCACCTCTATCACTCAACTGAATGTATGTTCCTTGATATTAAGATTAAATTAAAATACAACAACTGCCATTATTAAAGTAGTCTCATAAGCAAGCCCAGGTACACATTCCCTGGATATATGTGGTCCTGGATTACTCAACCACAGCTGCATCAGCTTCCTGCATCTACCTACCCACCCCACTTTCTGTCACCACTGATCCAAATTCCAGTTCCATTCTTGCGAATATTGGTGGCAGATGGCAGAGTAATGGAAAATAGGTTAAAAAAAAAAAATCAACCAACCAACTAAACAATGAAATGCCTAGAACTCAATAGATTTGTTGCTTTGTTCTATGTCTTAATGTGATTTAAAAGTGACTTTTAGAAGTCAATAGGGACACTTAAGGAGTATGCAACAGGATAATAAAAGTATATGTTTTAAACAATGGCATTTTCAGTAACTGCAAAATTATGGAAGCTGAAAAGGATAACTGAATTGAACTAAAATATGTAAAATAAGATACTGATAAGACTCTATTAAACTAAACCTTAATTATGGAAGAAAGAGATCCATGAAAGTGGAATATAGTTGCTTACTTACCAGTTGCAGAGTCCAGTTTTTCAGTGACAAAAACTATAAGAAAGACAAAGGAATAAGAGATTAATAAATCTGCATCTACCCGGACTGCAGCTCCTTATTTTCATGTGAAGACTGTGGAAGGGTTGAAGAAAGTTGCAAGTATTGTTCCTTTACAGGTTGAACTATAACTAAAATTCAGGCTGAAAATGATGTATTACAATTTTTTCATATCTGCTGCCTAGAGAATATGTTTACAAGAAAAAAAGAAGAAAGAAGATCATATTTCCCAGTGTCATTTCCAAAGAATAAGCAAATCACATGTAGAGGTAATCTAATTTTTTGAACTATTTCAATCACTTTTTAAAAAAAGATTTATTTAGGGGCGCCTGGGTGGCTCAGTTGGTTGAGCGACTGCCTTCGGCTCGGGTCATAATCCCAGAGACCTGGGATCGAACCCCACATCGGGCTCCCTGCTCGGCCAGGAGGCCTGCTTCTCCCTCTCTCACTCCCCCTGCTTGTGTTCCCTCTCTGGCTGTGTTTCTCTCTGTCAAATGGATAAAATCTTTAAAAAATAAATAAATAAATAAAAATAGTACAACAATAAATTCAACATTTAAAAAAAAGATTTATTTATTTGTTTGAGAAAGAGAGAAAGAGAGAGAGAGAGAGAGAGAGAGAGAGAGAGAGAGAGAGAGAACTGGAGCAGAGGGAGAGAAAATCTTAAGCAGACTCCGTGCAGAGCATGAGCAGACTCCATGCAGAGCGTGATGTTGGGCTTAATCTCATGACTCCTAGATCATGACTCGAGCTGAAACCAAGAGTTGGATACTTAACTGACTAGGCCACCCAAGGGCCCCTTCAATTATTTCTTAATGTTTATATTTCACTATAAATTAAGGAACCAGATTATATATGGATATTCAAGAAGTCTAATTTGCTATTTTGCATATAATTCATAAATGAATGTTAATGATTGAATATTTGTAGCCATTTGAAGTTTACAATGTATTTTACATGGAATATTTCACTTTGTCAAGTAAATGCTACTTCAGTCAATATAAAGCCCAGAAGTTCACAGGCAATTGGAGATTCCCCGGTTGTCAGTAACAAGAATCAAAGGAATCAAAGCTATCCGGCCATCTGAAAAATATTTGTTTTGAAACCTTGCAAAAACGAAATGAATTCCTGATTACAATAAAAAAAAGAATTTCGTACCAAAGGACAAAATATCCCGTTCAAACTATCTTCAATTCTCAAATCATTACTTGTCCATAATAAAACCTCTGAAGACCATGTTTTATTTTTTCCCCAAATTTAAGCTGATTAGTTATTAGTTGAGGGCAAGGAAAATGTCTTATTACCCTTAGAGTCCTACTAACTCAACATAATATGTGTTGTTATGATCATGTAGTCAGTAAATGCTTACTAACCAAACATTTTAATTTCAGTTTAAACTAATTATATATCTGTCAAAGATTAAATGTCATCAATCGTTTATATCAATAAAGAATAAGCGAAACAAGCTACTCACAGCATTGAGCTCCCCGCTTTTGGGACCCCATGGTGTATTTGGCTCTAGTAAAACATCACAGTCTTGACCCTTTTCATCACAGGGACCAATTCCAGAATCACTTGAAAGAAAAGACATTTTATGGAGAAATGTTCAATTTCATAAGAAGTTAAATGCAAATGCATCTTTTTTATTGCAAATATTTTATAAACTGCTCTTTAGAAACATAGTTCCTGATCATAAAGTATGTCGCCTCAACATTCACATTTCTTAATTCATCTAGTGATTCCCCTAGCAGAAGACACTCCATACAAGGGAGCACCACGGCACTCCACGTGGGCACCACATGTGCCAGGTGGTGAAATGGGAGGCTATGATGGCCCTCATTAAAAGGTCCCCCAGCCCTCAACCTGACTGCCTGTTGCAACTGCAAAATGATGTAAGTGAATTCAGAAATTATTAAACTCAAGGAGCTCAAATTTATGCAAAGATGACCTCAACCACTGACTTTTTTTTTTCCTAC
>PITA01022457.1:0-30306 GCA_004023965.1 Spilogale gracilis | reverse complement strand
ATCTAGGGAGGGAAACGAAACAACAGAGACTTTGGACACAGAAACAAACTGAGGGACTTGGAGGGAGGGGGGTGGAGGGATGGGAGAGCCTGGTGGTGGGTACTGGGGACACCTAAAGCGTGGAGCACTGGGTGTGGGGAATGGGGAATGAATCTTGAAACACTGGGAAAAAAAATTTTAGTAACAATAAAAAAAAAAAGAACTTGCAAGTTCTTTTGTCCATTGCTTTCCGTCAACTAGTACTGTGGGAATGGAACGAGCCCACTGCTTCCCCAGTGCCAAGTCATGCTTTCCCATTGCCAGCGTTTTCATATCCCGCCTCATTCCCACCCATCACACACAGATCCACTTTTCCCCTGCAGCACAAGTGTGTTCCCCAGACATGGAAATGGACTCCAAATTTCACACCAATCTCTTCTGATTTAAACAGAGCTCTTTTAAGTTCAGCCACATTTAGTTCTTAATTTACATTGTGATATCTTTTGTACTTTTGTTAATTGTTTGAGATTGTTCTGGATTTTGAGTACTTCGTGGGTTTTGCCATTAAAGAAGGACGGTCTTGATTACTCTGAGTAGGGAGTCCATTTTGTTCTTCAGATAGCAGAACTGGGTCATCTTCAGTCAGGAACTGAAAGCCAGGGAAACCTTAGGTCTACCAATTTGGATTTGGAAACACAGCTGATATAATTCAGAACCTAAGGCCCCATCTGTCTAGATCACAGCAGACACTTGATCTAGACAGCTAGCTTGCTGTCCCAAATATCCCATCAAATCCAACTCATTAAATAAGTATATAAATTATGTAGGCCACTTGGTCTAGTGGACCAAAAAAAATGTTCACTGTACTAAAGTTTGGAGGAAAATGACGTTCTATATGCGGTGTTCTCCATCAATCACTGACAAAGCCTCTAGTTCACATCCTAATGGTGCATCTTTGTTTCTCTTTATTCTTGCTCTCTGAATATCCTATGTAATTTTTAAGCTATTTTCTCCATAGGCTTCTTTTTTAAAAAGAAAAATCATTGTCAACGGCTTAAGCAAAACCCTGCAGTAATCAAAGCAGTATATAGTCACTGGATGTAGAAAAGTAGGGAAGAATAATTTAAAGAGTGGTATTCTTTTCTTGGGGCTGAGTTTCTTTACCCATCTGCAAACTGAAAAGAACTAACTAGGTGGTAGGATTCTGCCAGTGTTCACTAGCTGAGATTTTTTTTCAGAGTCCTCCAAAATTTCCTCATAACAAATAAAAAAATAGTTTGACAACAGCAGATGTCTCTGAGTAGTGGAAATCATATTGTTGTCGTTATTTTCCCTGTGCTTTTCCAATTTTTCTACCTCTCTACAATGATCATTTTAAAGATTAAACATGAATATTTTTGAATAGGCTTTTATGACAAAATGTACAAACCACTTAGAAGAAACATAAGAATGATTTTCTAAAACAAGACTGACACTTTGAAAATCTAATAACCCGCTTAAATATTAAGATGTTTTCATTTTGTCCTGGGTTTCTTGTTCTACCGTGAAATAGTGGTGTTTGGTAGCACATAATTATAAAACTTGAAGTTGTCTTTCAGTATCAATGGCTACTCGAAGGATGTGTTTTCAACTGAAAAGATTCCCTGATGAAGAATTTTATATTTTAAAATCATATGCCTACCCAAATATAATAAAGGGGAAATATTTAAATGCTAAATCCCATTGAAGGAGCATTGCTAAAATATATGGAGGCACAGGTTTCAGAAATGGCTATATTTCATATCTGTATTAGTTAGCTCGTACATGAGTAAAACAATATATTAACGGCATTCATGAGTTTTGTTCCACTGGGAGATGAAGGCACTAATAATACTAAAATTACCCAGGAGAAGCCATAAATACAACTCTAAATCTGTTACTCATATGCTGTTTTTTAAATACCAGTTACCTTGACCCACTACCTTGTGTCTCTTTTACTTGAAAAATGCTTTGAAATACAGCATTTCAGAAAGTAACTTAATCAAATCAACACACTTCTAAATTACCTGTGTATATTAAGCCCAAATCACAAGATAAATGCTGGGTTTGTTTTCCAGTTTTGCTCAGGAAATGGCTTTAGTTTTAAAACTTATTTGAACTATAAAGAGGAATGTGGATATGTGTTTTTAGCAGTAGTCGTCTAGACTTCTACGGGCATCTCTGGGTCAGTGCTCTGAGCCCCTGTCTCCATTCCCTGCCTTTGTTTTTCCCAGATATATCTGTGTATGTCCTCTAGAGGAACACAACTTGCTCCGGTTTCTGAACGAATCACTACCACCAGAGTGGCAGAAAGAATGTCAATAACCTCAAGTCCCAATATCCAGAGGGACTCAGAATTAAGTCTTTTGAAAGATGCAGTATCCTGCAGCACGTGGATGAATTTTTAGCTTCCACATTACCACATTCCTATTCCACTCACACTGTGTAAAGCCATTTCATAAGATGGTATTTTCACCTCTGCTTTCCAGACATTCCCCTTCACCATGGAGGCTAAACGTGTGCCCTGTACTTAGATCTTTTTTGATGAGGTTCTTTGCAGTTGTCTGGCTCTAGCCTATTTCCCTCCTTGGAGGTTTGGGGGCTGAAAAAATATGCATCCACTCTCCTTTCAGTAGCCCTAATACAGTCATCACTCAGAGGTGACCCATATTTAACACAACCCTTACACTGTCTCTCAGAGATCAGGCATCTCATGCAAGTTGTGAATGTGGTTAAGTCCTGTTACCTTTGAGCTGAAATTTTGGAAAAATACCTGAAGAGCTAATATTTTATGTCACTTACTGAAAGAGATGTCCTTGCACTTTAGATACCATCTTTATAGACACTAAAGCAGATACTTTGTTTTGAAAATGTCCCTGCGCTGTATTCTTGTCCCATCCAAGGTCCACTGTGCTTTTACCAAAAACATTCAGCAACATAAGCTGAGGGTCTGCCAGGAACATCATAGGCAGCATCTCCAAAATAGTCTGTGTTGAAATCCTGAGATTCAGTGTGGAAAAAAATAGCAGGAGGACATGCTTTCCATGGTCAAGTATGTCAAGGAAACTCATTGTGCTATATGATCCCCCTTGGAGTCTCTCAGTACATACTGGTATATTGAGGGTTCTGGAAAAGTCCTGCAGTGAAAACAAAACCAGAAACTAAAACCTATTTCACTTTGTTTAAGCCAGCTTACTCTAAAATAATTTGACTTTTTTTTTAATAACATCTGATATTCCCTCACAGGCCCTGTTTTTGGAAATGCTGTTGCAAACACCATTGCAACACTGACCGATTTGGGAGGTATATTTGAGTCCCTGTAACAAAGTTCTCGTAAGACCTGCAGGTGTAATCTGCTGTTCCACCCTTTGTTGCTAACACTCCCTCCCCAGGAGGTCCCTTGCAGGCCCTCACACTTGCTTTTATCTGAGTGCAATGGTTTTGCAGAGTACCTTCCATATGAACTGGGAAGAATATAACCCCAGAAGAGAGGGACCTCAGAATCCTGCGCCACCCCTGCTGTGAGATCTGGGAGGTTCAGGCAGAATTTCAAGCCAAGGCCCTTTACTCCCCCCTTAAGTAGGTTTGCCGAGCATCCTGTATATAAAAGCAAACAAATAAAACAGGTCCTGTATATCTTTGTCTCATGTTATTTTCTCCTCAGGAGACTCTTGGTCCGAAGGAGGTGATCCCAGTTTGGCAGAGGGAGGAATTCCATACTCTGCTAGGAGTCAAGGTAAGGAATTGGTGAGGGGTGAGGAAACCACCCCAGGAGAGAGGGGTCCTGCTGTCAACTCAAGGAGGACTCACACAAGGATGGTCATATGAGATGTCCCGACTTGCTCATCAGGGCCTCAGAGAGGTTAAGGCCTTGATGTGAAGAGAGATGGCCTCAAGCAAGCAGAGTGAGTGTGCGAGGAGTTGCCAGGAGTCACGGTGAGGGCCCCGGTGAGGCCTGGAATGGCACACAGCCCTGAAAAGCTACTTTGGGATGGCGGGAAAACCAGAGAGAAATCACCCGGGGCAGAGATGGGATGTGTCCTGTGCTCTTGTCCCGGTGCAGGTGAATGCAGTGTGCAAAGTAGATGTTTTATTTTTTATTATTTTTTAAAGATTTTATTTGTCTACTTGACACAGAGAGAGATCACAAATAGGCAGACAGGCAGGCAGAGAAAGTGGGAGAAGCAGTCTTCCCATTGAGCAGAGAGGCCAATGTGGGACTCGATCCCAGGACCCTGAGATCATGACCTGAGCCGAAGGCAGAGGCTTAACCCTCTGAGCCACTCAGGCACCCAAAGATGTTTTACTCATGTTGTCTCCAGGGAGTTTCTGAGAAATAAAAGTGATTCTCCCTTGAGGTGAGATGTTAAGAAGCCACTAGGCACTCTTTGTAGCTGGCGGAGGTGGTCTGAGCCCACTCCATCAGAAGAGCATTCATGTTAGGTTACCATGCATAGTTTGGCAAATTCTAGTCGAATTCTATGTTTTTTAGTGCAAGTTAAATTATTGAAAACAAGGGTGATTTGGATGGAAAGGCCCCTGGGAGGGTAAGAAGTTGTTGATCCTTGACAGAACTTTTAGGAGCTTTATGTTGCTTCTAACTGGGGAACTGTGCCTTATACCCATATTGAATGGTTTATCATGTAATAAGGAAATATTACTTAGGTTCCCTTGCTAATAAGCATTTTGGCTGGTTGGATTTTCTTGGTTCTAGAATGTTCCATATTTGCTGATAGCTGCTGGATTAAAAAAAAAAAAGAATCCCAGAAGGGTGGACATTATCATCATGGTTCAAATTAGTCATACAAATAAATGCCAAGGTGAATTGTCAGTAGGCCAGGTATAGGCCTGGCACTTACCACATATTAACTCCAGTCCACCATCCTATAAGAGAGAGCTCATCAAACCCACTTCACAGATGCAGAACCTGATGCTCACAAAGTTTAGTAATGTGCCTGAATTCACACAGATGTTAAGGGACAGGGTTGAAACTAGACCCCTAGTCTGACTAGTCTAAAGCCCACATCTGTTACAGTTCTCCTAGTCTGAGGCCCACCTTATGTCTCTTATTCAATTTCCCCCTTTCTTCTTAAAAATGTGTCACAGGCAATCGAAGGAGAACTCTATGCTCATACTACTGGGTTGGAATACATTCCTAGAGCAGTATGAATACCAAAACAAATGAGAGGCAGGAAAAAAAAATACGTCATGATAATATGATTGTCTACACATGAAAGATCAGATAACCTTAAAGGATGGGGGGCTCACAAAGTCATCCTAGACAGCCCTTCCCTGTACAGTATAAATCTATCAGAATAGAATTTACATGAGACTAAGCCTGGCTGATGAAGAGAAGGAAAATAGCAGCACATTTCCCCCATAACAGCCCATCACCTTCCTGGAACTCCTGCCTTGTGCTTTAGCTTCCCCATCTCACATCACTCCTGGGACAGGGAGTGAAGTTTGCAGAGGGGAAACTGCTCAGATTTTGGCAAGGATGTGGCCTTTCCCAGAAAGCCTTTAATCTAAGAGTCAGGAGCCAAGAGGAAAATCCCAATGTTAGAGGCCTTGGGTGACGAATATCCCAGAATATAGGGGATCATGCATAGGCTTCTACCTGCTTTTATACTTAGAGACAGAGACAGACCTCAGACTGACGTCAGACAGAGGTGTCAGGCTGAGCATGTCCTCACTTACTCTTCAGGCCTCTTGAGGACTTAAGAGCTTTGGCCAAAGAAGAACAGTCTCAGGTCAGTAGAAGAAGGAGTTCCAGCCTCTGATCGATATGAAGGACCCCAAATGAGGAATGGTGGAAGGACCCTGCCAGAACAGTGGTGTTCCACGGAGCCTGGCTTGGGTCCTTTACTATAGGAGAACAGACATACTATTCTGGGTGTGGCTCAGTCTGAGTTCCAGTTCATTCACCAGAAGGTATGTACTTTTATTTGATGGGGGTAGCCTCAGGTAAGCAGAGAGTGGACTCCCAAGACTGGTCAGACATCAAGGTGAGAACTCTGAATAAGAATGAGCGAATCGCTCACCCCAGAACAGAGGATCCACACAAATTCCACCCCCAATGCTGTTGGCCCTGGGATGCCCAGGACAAAGCTGTTAGGTGGAAGAACCCCCTTAGTCTCCCTGGAGTGTCTCACATAGGTGGGGGCAGCCCTAGATGTGCAAAGAGAGAAAACCCAGGCCTTAACAAGAGTCATAATAAGAACCCTGACTGTTCAATAGGGATCATCCTACCAACACAGGGAGTCAAACAGAGCCCCATCTTATTCTGAGCCCTGGGAGGCCCCAGAACAACTATCATTCATTCCACCCGTGCCATCTCAGGGAGGACAAGCCCTTGGTCTGAAGGGTGCAGCCCCAGTTCTGCCAAGGGTGGAGTCTCGGCCTTACTTGAAGATGAGGACCCTGAGTGCTGATAAGGGGACAACTCCTTAAAAAAAAAAAAAAAGGAGGGGGGCTTTCCAGGGCATGTGAGTGGCTCAGTCCGTTAAGCCTAGGCCTCTTGATTTCAGCTGAGGTCATCATCTCAGGGTAGTGAGATCCAGCCCTGCACGGGGCTCTGTCCTGGGAACAGAGCCTGTTTAAAATGCTCTCTCTCCCTCTCCCCCTCCCCACTTTCTTCTCTCTAAAAAAAAAACAAAACAAACAAAAAAAGTCCTAAAAAACAAAATGCCCCCAGAGTCCTGCTCCTGTTTTCAGGCTTGTGCAGCCCAGGAACGAGCAGCCCCGAGCTGCAGGACCAGAGATTCCGCTGTAGGGACTCGGGGGGGGGGGGGGCAGGGGCTAGCGGGGCTGGGCCGGCAGAGGGAGGAGCCACCAGCGCTGGGGTCCCACAGAACCCCGCCCCTGCTTATAGCCCTCGGAGACCCGGTGCCTCCGCCCCCGGATGCGGATAACCTGACTTCCGTTCTGGGCGGAAATTTGACCCCTGGGCGCGGTTTTTGTTGGGCGGCAGCAGGTTTCCTGGGACTGGTCCAAAGTCGCGGTAAGGACCCTGAGTGGGAACCAAAGAAACCACCTCCCCCATAAAGAAGTTGACCTCCCAAACCTGCCCCTACGGTCGGCTCTATCCCGGCCTACTGGCAGACCAAATTTGGCCTAGAAAGTCTCATAGAGAAGGCCTTGTCCTATGGGAGTAGGCCCGATTCTCCGGGTGGAGGAGAGCTAGGTCGGAACTAGATTCATGATGAGGGCCCTGAGTGCTATAAGCAGACCTTCACCCAACAGAGGGGGGTACACTGGCAAGCCCCCCTATACTCTACTCTAGGAGGCCCCAGGAAGGGTAGGCACAGGTTGAGAGAGCTGCTTTCCCCTCTAGCAACCAAGGGAATTGAGGGCTCAACCTGACAACTCCCAAACTTAGCAAAGGAAGCCCTGGGCAAAACTGGCAGGCTGAGGTGCTCCCTCTTCTCTGGAGGTGGTCTCAGGAACGAGAGGGCCTTGGTCTAATGGAGGAAGCTCCTTTCAGTAAAAAAGACCCATTCCCTAACAGGAGTTGAGGTTCTGTCACCCAGTGAGGATGGAGGACCCCCTCCCAGAAAGAAGGAGGCCTTCTCCCTTCTCCTCCATAAAGCCCTATCCCTGTTTTCACACCTGGAAAATTGGGCATGGTAACATGATACTTACTCACTTCTTTCTAGGACATATCGGGGAGGTGAGGGACCAGGTCAAAGTGGGCAGCCTCAAGCCAGCAGAGGGAGGATTTGAGATTATGCCACTGTCATAGTGAAAACATTGAGAGCTGTGGACCTGTCCCATGCCTATCAGTGGGGCCCCAAAGAATCCTGCCTATTATCAGCCCTGGGAGACCTCAAGGGTAGATGTCAGGCAGAAGTGTTCATCAGTTTCCACTCCACGGTATTAGGACAGTGAGGGTCTTGGTCTGAGGGGTAGTGGTTCTAGGTCCATAGAGGAAGAGATTTTAGACCCTATCATGAGTCACATTTAGAGCTTGAGTTGGGACCCTGTGGGGGACCACCTGGGGGACATCAACCTGCCTGCCATAGCTTTTACTCTTGAGGGACCATGTTTGGTCAGATAAGGTTGTCTTCACTTCCTTCTCTTGGGGCTCAGGGAGGTTTGCTCTTACCAGGAGGACATAGGCATCCATTCAAGAAAAAGTGAAGCTTCTCTACTAGGAGCCAAATTGAGGAACCTGAGTGAGGAATCACGGGGTCATCTAGTCCTGAATAGAGGGGACATCAAAATCTCCATCTTAACCTTTGATTTCAAGCCCAAGAAATCACAGGGAAGCACTGTCAGGTTGAGCAACTCCCTCACCTTATATCAGGTCTCAAGGCTGTGACAGTCTCGGTCTGCAGGTGCAGCCACCAGTGAACAAAGGGGAGTGGTGCCAAGCCCTTCAAGGAGCCAAGACGAGGACCTTAAAGGAAGGCTGAGGAGCCCAATGAACTCAGGACAGAGAGGAGCTCCTTACTGAGCTCCAGCATTGGGTATTCCCTAGCAGGAGGTAGACTGAGGCACCCCTTCAGTTACTTCTCCTGGGGGCAAGAGAGCTTTGAGGTGTCACCTTCAAAGTGGCAGAGGGGGAGGGTGCTCCCAGCTTTGCTAAGAATTGACATGATAATACTAAAGATAAACTGAGAGGACCCAACATGCCAGAACACAGGGGGATCACTGCAAACATTTGCTCTCACCTGAGTAAACCCAAGGCAGGGCTAGGGCTAGCTGGATGCCAGTAAGACATACTGCAAGGGTTCTGTGGCTCCTCTCTGGGATTCTTAGCGGACAGGTTGACCAAGAGAACAGGGGTCCTTGTGGAGTCCTAGAACAGTACCCTCAAGGACCCTGCAGAGGTGGTCTTTGATGAAGCCAAAGTGGAATCTACCTGTTGAAGGTGATAAAACCATCTTACTCTCCCTCCTGCAGGGGCCCAAATCACCTGTTCACTGACTCACGCCCTTACCTGCCATTCCTCATCACAGCCATTATGCCTCGTGGTCAGAAGAGTAAGCTCCGCGCTCGTGAGAAACGCCGCCGTAGCAGAGGTGAGACCCAAGGTCTTACGAGTGCTCAGGCCACCGCAGCAGAGGAGGGAGAGACCACTCCTTCCTCCTCTCCTGCTTTCGGGGATGCTTCTACAAGCTTCTCTGTTCCTGGCACTTCCCAGGTGCCCCAGGAAGGCTTGGCCACCACCAGGGCTGCTGCAGGTGTTTCACGCCCAAGATCTAATGTAGGTGCCAAGAGCCAAGTTGAGGAAAGCAAAAATTCCTCCCAGGCCTCAACTTCTGCTGAGAGTGTTCGCAAAGATCTTCTGAGCAGGAAAGTGGGGATGTTGGTGCAGTTCCTGCTGTATAAGTATAAATTGAAGGAGCCCATTAAAAAGCTAGACATGCTGAAGATCATCCACAAAAGGTACAGGGAGCACTTCCCCGAGATCCTCAAGAAAGCCTCTGAGCGCATGGAGCTGGTCTTTGGCCTAGAATTAAAGGAAGTCAAGCCTGGCGGTCACTCCTATACCCTCGTCAGCAGCCTAGACCCCACCAGTGACAGCAGTGTGAGCAGTGCCTGGGGCTTTCCTAAGAATGGGCTTCTCATGCCTCTCCTGGGTGTGATCTTCTTGAATGGCAACCGCACCTCTGAGGAGGAAATCTGGGAATTCCTGAATATTTTGGGCGTCTATGATGGAAAGAGGCACTTCATCTTTGGGGAGCCCAGGAAGCTCATCACTCAAGATTTGGTGCAGGAAAAGTACCTGGAGTACCGCCAGGTGGCCGACAGTGATCCTCCACGCTACGAGTTCCTGTGGGGCCCGAGGGCCCACGCTGAGACCAGCAAGATGAAAGTCCTAGAATTTTTGGCCAAGATCCACGATACCGTCCCCAGTGCCTTCCCCCCGCATTATGAAGAGGCTCTGCAGGATGAGGAAGAGCGAGCCCGAGCCCGAGCCGCAGCCGGGGCTGCCTCTACTACCCAGGCCCCTGCACGTTCTCAGGCCAAGCCCAGCCTCTCCTCCCCTCCCTAGAGAGGGCCAAGGCAGATTCTTCACTTTGTGGTTGGACAGGCCTGTTAACTAGTGTTCCTGATAATGCACAAATAACTTGCTATCTTTTTTTTTTCAAGCAGTTTTCCTTTCAACAGAAAGTTTATTAGGATTCAGAATATAAGTTTATAGATGATATGGATCACACATTTATTGCTATTTATCAGGCTTAGGAGTAAGAGTTTGTTTTTGTTTTGTTTTGTTTTGTTTTGTTTTGTTTTGTTTTTGAAATACAAATTGGAAATCCTTAGTTCACTTTTGTGATCCAGAACAGGCTAGTATGGCTTTCGGATAGGAATATCCTTGGAAATGTGACTGAGTTCCACACTAAAATAGTTGGGATCAGAAGATAGATGATAGATAGATAGATAGATAGATAGATAGATAGATAGATAGAGATAGATAGATAGACAGATAGGGATCAGAAGATAGATGATAGATGATAGATAGATAGATAGATAGAGATGGATAGATGATAGATACAGATAGAATAAAAATTGGTTAATTCTTGGTTTGTCTTTTTGCTAATTTAAAAGATGCATACCTCAGTTTGTTTATGTTTGTTAAGAATGTTTGAGAATATAAATCATAGTGAATCAGACCTCTTCATTCGTGTCTCTTATTTTACACAGACATTGAGCATCTGTTCTTGGGAAGTCTTCATGCTTGTACTGGGGATGTTTAGTCAAAGAAGACCCAGCCGCTGCCCATGCAGTTACAGATTCTAGGAGCAGCTGTCCTTTTGGAAGAGGGTGAGATAGGACTTCATAAAGAACAAGTGAAAAGCATGGTAAAGGCGGGGGGAGAGAACATATTACTTAGTTTTCATTCCTAAGCAGAATTTTGGCTGATTAGGAGGTTTTTCTTGGACAGAGCACTGCATATTCTCTGACATGTCTTAGCTATAAAAAAAAACCAAAAAACAAAAAACAAAAACAAAAACAAAACAAAACAAAACTCAGCTGCATAGATAGTAATGTCTGAGGTTAAGATAGTCACAGTAATAACTGCTATTCCCTAATGTCTCAGTACAAGACAGGCCCAGTGACAGATGCTTTGTGTACATTACACACACTCCATCAGTCCTACAAGACAGGACTTATCAAACTTACTTCATAGAAAAGGCCCTGAAGTTCCTAGAGTTAGAGTTCGACAATGTGCCAGAATTGTTAGGGCTAGTAAGTGATAGGGCTGGGACTCAACTGCTAGTCTAAATTATTAAAGAGCCCACACTGTTTTACTCCTCCCAGCCCACAGCTAACAGGGCTCCACCTAACACCTTCTCTACTATTAGCCTGAGAGGCAAAGGCAGAAGCTGGCAGGCTCAAGTGCCCTCCCCCCCGCCCCCACCGACTTTTGCCTGGAAGGTGTCATGGAAATGAAGGCTTTGGCTTACATGCTGGCTCTTCACAAGTGGAACCATAGCCATGACAATGTCAAGGTAAGAGTCCTGTATGAGGGGGCACCTGAGTGGCTCAGTTGGTAAAGCATCCGATTCTTGGTTTTGGCTCAGGTCGTGATCTCATGGGTCATGGAATTGACCCCTGTGTCAGGCTTCAACACTCAGTTGTCTTGAAGATTCCTTCCCTCTGCCCCTCCCCCCACTCACACGCTCACACCCTCCCTCTAAAGTAAGTAAGTAAATCTTCAAAAGAAAAAGAATCCTGCATGAGGAGTGAGGCAGCCAACTACTCCATACCAGATATACTATGCTCTGCCAGAGCAATAACAGTACTAAAATAAATGTGAGGTATGAATCAAGAGGAAAAAAATAGAAAATTTGCAGGCTATAGGATCATCTACATATGTGATTTCAGATAAACTTAAAAGATCAGGGACTCAAAAAAATGATCTGATTCAGCCACTTCCTTATAAGAAGTAAATGTTTTGGATCAGAGGTTACGTGAGACCTTAAAAGCCTGACCAGGAAAGAGAAGGGCTAGACCAACATATTTTATTTCTCTTATAGCCCACTTACCTGGGCCCCTTGATCTGTGATGTTGTGGATTTCCCATCTCATAGTACTCCTAGGACAAGGACCCATTCTCTGCAAGGTTTGGGTAGGGAAACTGCTCAAGAATTTTCAGGGATGTGGCATTTCCCAAGAAGCCTTTAATGGACGTGACAAGAACCTTTAGGAGGATACCCATGAACCAGAACTGGGGAAAGGAGAAATCAACATTCCCAGAATATAGGGTGTTACAGAGAGAGCAACCCCTGCCTTCTCCCAAAGCTAGAAGGCTCCAGGCAGAGCTGTTAGGCTGAGAAGCTCTTCACTGTTTCATCACAGTTGTCAGGTTGAGAGCTTTGGTCTAAGGAAGGCAAACTCAGGTCAGAAGAGGGAGTTGTCAGATATAAATGTGAGTTCTCTTTAAAAGAATGAAGGAAGCTCCCACCCAGAACACTGGTGACCCATAGAGTCCAGTTCCTGCTGTCAGCCCTTGGAGATCCTGAATTCCATCACATGATGAAGTGTAAAGAGGCTTTGTGATGTGCAAGAGAACCCGAGCCAGAGCTGCTGCCAGGGCCAAGACCAGTGGCAGCTCCCACATCTAGTTAAGTCAGAGTGGGGGGTTCATCTTATGGTAAAAGGAGAGGTCGACATTCTTCCGTAAGTAGTTAAACAGGTGGAGCCGAAAGGAACACATTGTATGTCTTCTTTTTGTTGTTGATGTACTTGAGTAAGTGGGAGATTTATCTGTTTTTATTTTGGGGTTTCTTTTTGGTACTTTTAAAATATTGTTCCTTGAAATAGAAGGTTTATTTGACTTCAGTATCTGTGTTTATGAATAATATGTATCACACATGTATTGCTGTTGGTCAGTATAAGTATAAATGTTCTGTTATTTTGTACAACAAATTAAAAATCCTTGCATCTCTCTCTCTCTACCTCGAGAGAGAGAGTGCATATGAGCTAGGGTTTGATGGGGAGAGGGAGAGGGAGAGAGAATCTTTAAGCGGGCTCCACACCCAGCACAGGACCCGAAGCAGGGCTCAATCTCACGACCCTGAGATCCGGGTCTGAGCTGAAACAAAAAGTCAGATGCTTAACTGACTGAACCACCCAGGTGCCCCACCTTGCATGCCTTTTTGTGGTCTAGAGCAAAATAACATGTCATATGAGTGGGGATTGTCTTTCAAATGTGAATGAAACTCGGGGTAGAATTGTTAATATCAAGAAATAAAAGGTTTTTGTATCTGCAAGATGGTAGAGTAAGAATTTCCAGCACTTATTTGTCCACAGAAACACAGTTATGATATAAGTAACAAATTCCTTTATTAAAGGTCCAGAATCTATGTAAGAAAATGTGATACTACATGTGAGCATAAAACGGAGATCAACTGCTCTTGAGATGTGTAGGAACAGTAATTAGACTTCACTGGCATCAGCCCCTCCCTCAAGCTGGCACAGCTGAGCCCCGAGAGAGACTGACTTCTCTCTATGTGGGAGAAGAGATTGAGGTGATGCCATGTACTCAAAATACTGTTAGAACTAATAAATGTATTCAGTTTCAGGATGCAAAATCAAAACACAAAAATCAGTTGTGTTTCTATATACCAACAACAAACTATTTGAAAAAGAAATTAAGAAAATAATTCTACATTTTACCTCCTTGGTTAAATTTACTCCTATTTTATTTTTTGACACTTTTAAATAGAATTATTTTCAAATATGAACTAGATCACTTTTAAGAGGCAAGGCACATTCTGCACACCACTCCCTGTGACTGTGCGTGCGCATGAGCATGCGCGTGCACACACACACACTCTCTCTCAAAACAAAACAAGACAAATAAACCATCAAAAACCAAACCAGTGTTGTACTAGTATAAAATCAGACACAAAGACCAGTGGAACAGAATAAAGCCCAGAAATAAGCCCATGCATAAAATGCTCAAGTAACTAGTGACAAGGCCGCCAGGAATACACAGTGGTTGAAAGGATAGTGTCTTCAATTAAATGCTGTTGGGAAACTGAATATCTACATGCAGAAGAATTAAATTGGAAGCTACTTATGTCATGCTCAAAGCATAAAATCATTATGCAAAGAGAAATAAGCCAGACACAAAAGGACAAATACATGTTATACAAGGAATCTAAAATAGCCAAGCAGAATAGTATGGTGGCTGCCAGGTGCTGAGGGTGGGGGTCTTGCAGAGGGATTGGGCCAGGGATAGAGAGTTTCCATTGTATAAGGTGAATAAGATGTAGAAATGTACTGTGTAGCATCTATACATAACAGTGTCATAGTGTATATTTAAAAGTTTGCTGAGAGTGTAGATATTATGTTAATTATTCTTGTACTCCTGAAAAATAATTAAGAGGGCAGGAGAAAACTTTTGGAGGTAATGGCAATGTTTATGGCATTGAGTGGTGGTGGTTCACAGGTGTATACTTATCTTCAAGCTCATCAAGTTGTAGACATTAAATGCGTACAGCTTTTGGTATGTCAGTCATACCTCAATAAAGTAGTTTTTAAAGAAGAAGCTACATTGTCCTATTTGGGGTTGTAGCCTCAGTGCAAGGCCTAGTATACTATAGATACTTTATAAATAGTTAAACATTAAGAGAAAAACAGAAAGAGAAAGTATAAATAAGGAAAAGGTTGTCAGTTCTTGGTTCGCCTAGTTCCTTCCAGTGTTTCTTCTCATAAAAGTAGAAGTTATATACATGGACTTGCTTAGATTATTCAGGTGTGTAAGAGAAATGAAATGTTGGTGAGTTAGGCCTCATACTCACTCTCATTTATTTCTAATCCTTAAGTGGGAATGAGCTCTTTGGAAGGCTTCAGGCTAGTACTGGGGATGCATTTTTTTTAAATAAATAAACCAAAAAAAAAAAAAAACTTAAAACAGCAACAAGTTCTAGCCCCTGCCCATTGAATTTTAGCATCTGGAGGCTGCTATCATATAAAAAGAAATGGTGATATATTATTCTCTGTGACCTAAAGAACAAGTAAAAGGGAGGAAGGGTTTTGAAGAGGGGAGGAGGCTTGAAGTGAAAGCAGTCTAGTACCAAAGTCCTGGGGCAAGGCCCTGTGAAGCTTTAGGAAACTTCATCCCTTCCACGAGGGGCAATTTCAAGGAAGATTGCATGGTGGGCTAGATGAAGCTTATGGGAGTGGTGAGCAGGGGGCAGGCCCTCAGATGGAAGGCCTCCGAGATGAAAACCTAAGCCTGCAAAGGAAGTTTATCTTAGCATATTCTTTGTGACCGTAGCTAAACCGGAGAAAATCTCTTTGTGGTGGGAGTAGTAGGTGTCTGAGCTCTTGCCCAGGGCACCAGAACACAGTACATGGACTAGATGTTCCATGTGCATCATCACCAGGGAGTTTCTGAGCAATAGGGGTTATATTCCTTTGAGATGGGGTTTCCAGAATCCACTGGACTGGCACTCTTTACCCTGGACTGGGGGAGCCATAGGCCACTCTATCAAAAGAGCACTCAGTTACTTTATCTTTGTGTAATTTGGCAAGGTCTAGATTTTTGCTGATGATTAAATGAATGAAAATAATGGTGATTTAGATGGAAGGGCAGCTGGTAGTTAGGGAAAAATACTGGACATTGACCAGAGTTCTGAGAACTTTAAATTGTATCCAACTCAGAAATTCTCTCCCACAAACACACCGTATATTATATCCTCTAGTGAGGATATATTACATAACTGACATTGCTAACCAGCATTGTAGTTGATTGTGATTTCTTTGTCTTGGAGTTTGGTAATATGCTCGAGTTTACAGGGTCAGTAAGTGACAGGGCTGGGACTAGACTCCTGGTCTGAATTCCTCTAGAACACACGATGATCATTCCACTCTTCTCTGCCTAAAGCAAACCTTGTGTTCCTTAGTACTCCGAAATGTACCTCAGGGGAGGAAAGAAGGATTCTGTGTGCAGAGAACTGGAATGGAATGCATAGCCAAAGCAGTTAAGAATACCATAGTGAATCAAAGGCATAAACAAAGAGGAGAAACAGATAATACTCAGTTGCAATATGATGATCTACATATGCAGTGTCAGATACCCTCAAGATTGGGGAATCAGAAAACCATCCTGGACAACTCCTTCCTGTTAGGAAGTAAATCAGCTAAGACAGAAATCACCCAAGTGGCTCACTCTGACTACTGAAAAAAGGATAGATCAGCATCATTTTTCTTTGACTGTCCACCTCTCCCTTGGGTCCCCTGTCTTATGTTGCAGTTTTTCTATCTCACATCAAGTCAGGGACAGGAACTTTCAAGGTTTGCGTTAGGAACACTGCTCCAGTTTGCGTGGATATGGAGTTTCCCAGGAATTCTTTGATCCGAGAGACAGACCCCCCCCATGAATGAAGACTGGGGAGATAACCACCCCACATTACAGGAACTCATTCAGAGACCTGCCAAAGCTGTTCTCAGGCCTAGAATGCCCAGGCAGGGCAAACAGATTGGGCATCCCCTCTTCTACTCCTCAGAGTTTTCAGCCAGTCAGAGTCTTAGCCTAAGGAGAATGGTCACACTTCAGTACAGGGAGGATCCTGGGTTGGATAGGTAACAAGTTGAGGCCCCTGGGTGATAAATGTGGGGACCACTGACTCCAGAACAATGGTGTTCCAAAGAGACTTGACTCTGCATTCTGCCTCTCAGGACCCAAACATTCCTGGCCTAATGTGGCTCACTCTTCCATCTGAGAGATCTCAGGAAGGAGCAGCCCTTGGTCTCAGTAGAGTAACCTCATGTCAGAGAGGATGGAGTCATACAACTAGCCAGGAGCAAGGTCAGGTCCCTGAGTGAATAAAGAGGACATTGCTAGACCCACAAATGAGGAGGCTTTACAAACCCCACCCCCCTCCATAACCGTGGGAGGCTTCAGGCAAAGCTATAAGCCTGAGAAGGCTTTTCATTTCTGCCTGGTGATTCTCAGGGAGGGAAGGGCTTTGTGTTATAGGATGGGCCCCATTTCTGCAGAGGGAGAAGCCTTGGTCATAACCAGAGTCATGGTGAGGACCCTCAGTGCTAATGAGAGAATCTCTTCCCAAAAAAGGGAGGTTCACAGAGTCCGGTCCCTCTCTTGAAGCTTCTGGGGCCCAAGGCAAGGGTAAGCTGAAGCAGTGCACCCTGACTGCTCACTAGGGACTGGGGAAGGTGAGGGTTGGCCTTGGGGGCTGGCTGACTTGGGTCAGTGGGGGGAGGAGTCACAAGTTGGTGGGATCGCAGTCTTCTGAAGTTGGTGATCTCCAGGTCCTCATTCAAGATCCTCACCTTGGTATCTATCACTGCGATCCCACAGAGCCTCATCTTTGCTGTCATTCCTCAGAACCCCCGGCAGCGATAGCCGGATACGATTCCCCTGAACTTCCGGTTTGGAGACCAGGACATGGGCCAGTGGGCGTAGTGTTTGTTCCGGGGCAGGGCGGGGGGGGGGGGCGGTTCTCAGGACTTATCTGAAGTCAAGGTGAGGAACTGAATGTGAAGTGAAGGAACCACTTCCCCTCCTATAACAAAGGTGGGCCCACAAAATACTGCTCCTGGGGTCGGCAACGGAAGGTCCTGGCACAGCTCATAAGGAGGAAGGTCTTGGTCTAAGAGAGTAGCCCTAATTCTGTTGATGAAGGAAACATAGGGCTTAACTAGAGCCAAAGGGAGGGTTCTGAGTGCTAATGAGGGGATCTCTTCCCAGTAGAGATGGCAACAGAAAGCTTCACCCCTACATTTGGTTCTGGGAGGCTCCGGCAGGGACAGTTTTATTTGGCAAGCCCTGACAACCACCCATCCCCCACTCAGCGAGAGTTCCTGGAAGTGAAGGCTTTGTTTGGATCTTACTGAACTAAGTTTAGTAAAAGGAGGAGTCCCAGGCTCTGATAGATACCACAAGGAAGACCCTAAGTGAGGACCTAGGGCCCACCGACTCCAGAACAGTGGGGCCTCACAGGGCCCTGCCCCTGCTTTCAGCCCTCAGAGACCCTGGGCATGTGGCCGGATATGATTCATCCTTACTTCCGATTCAATTTCCAGGAAGTGAGGACATTTGTCTGTGGGTGAGGTCTGGCCCCCTGAAGGTGAAATCTCAGGACTAGTCTGAAGGTGAGGACCTTGCGTGGAGACTGAGAGACCATCCCGATCCATAACACACGGGGCCCCACTAAGTATCAGTCCTGCTATTGGCTCTGGTAGGCCCCAGCAGAGCTATCAGACTTTGTACCTGGGAAGTCTCAGGTAGGGAGGGCCTTGATCTAACGGAGTAGGGTGGGCCCTGCAGATGGAGGAAATCTAAGCTCTGTCTGCAGTGAAGGTGAGGTCCCTGAGTGCTGATGAGGGGCCTCTCCCCAGTTAGGGAAAGTAGCATCTCTGTACTTATTTCTGGAGGCTCTAGGTGGGAGTAGTTCTATATGGAGGACCCCGACTTTCCCCTGTAGGGCCTCGGAATTGAGGGATTTGCTCTGAGGCCAGAGGCCCAAGTCTTACCTGTATATTGGAGGCAGGAATCCTAAGTCCTACCTGTAGTTAAGGTCAGAGACCTGAGTGAAGACTAAGGGGAGCATCAACCCTAAAAAAGTGTCTCATAAATGACTCTTCTCTCAGCCCTGGGAAAACCACGAATATTTCTTAGGCCAGGGCACCTCCCCATGCATCAGTCTGGAGAGTCTCAGAGAGGTGAGGCTATTGGATTAATTGAGCAGCCTCAATTCTGCAGAGAGGAGACCCAGAGCTTCAAAGGAGTCAGAGTGAGGACCCTGAATGAAGAGTGATGGTACTCACTCCCAGAAAGAGACAACAGAGAGCCCCCCCCCCTTGTCTGTAGCACTAAGGATCCCAGGAATGGAAGTCAGGGGTGTATGAACCCTCCTTTATTTTTGATAGCATCAGGATGGTGAGAGCCTTTTTCTGAAGGGAGGGACATCAGACCAGCAGAGGAAGGTGTCCCAGGCCCTACCTAGAGCCAAGATGAGGACACTGAATGAGGACGGACAATCCCCAATGCCTCTAGAATAGAGAGTCCCACAGAACTGTCAGCAGTTGGTGGCAGTAGTGGGCTGAGGCAGCAGTAATGGGCCAGGGTACCCCTTTAGTTCCTCTTGAGGGGTCCCAAGAAGTTGAGGACCTGGGTTTGAGATATAAATTTAGAGCAGCACAGAGGTGGGGGCCTGGACCTTGCCAGAAGTTAGTACAGTGGTCCTGAATGTGAACTGGAAGGATCATCATACTCCAGAGTAGAGAGGATTCCACAAGGACTGGACCTGCCTCTGCTGCTTTCAGCCCCAGTAAGCACCAAGCAGGGCTGGCAGGCTGCAGCCTGAGGCTTACTTTAATTATTTCCACAGGATCCTCAGAGTACAGGTTGATCATAACAGGAGCCCTGTGGTTCCCTAGAGCCGTGCCCTCATGGAGACCTGCAGAGGCAGCCTTGGTTAAAGTCAAGGAGGTCTCTCCCTGTGGAAGGTGCTTCCTTTCATCCTCTCTTCTCTCATGCCCAGATTACCTGCTGTCCTACCCACACTACTACCGGCTGCCCTTGGCCACAGTCATCATGCCTCGGGGACAGAAGAGTAAGCTCTGCACCCGTGAGAAATGCCACCAAGCCCGAGATGGGATCCAGCATCAGAAGACTGCTCAGGCCACTGTAGCCAAGGGGAAAGCCTTCCCCTCTTCAGCCTCTCCATCCTTTGGTGTTCTTACTCACAGAAAGCCTGGCGCTAGGTCATGTAGCACTCTCAAGAGATCTCAGAGAGCCCTATCCACCAAGTCTGCAGGTGTTTCTCACACAAGATCATACAAAGCAGCCAACTGCAAAATTGAGGAAGAGCCAAGTTCCTCCCAGACCCCACTCACCATTGTGCAGTCTCGAGGAGACCCTCTAACCAAAACAACGGGTATTTTGGTGCAGTTCCTGATGCATATGTACAAAAGGAAAAAGCCCATCATGAAAGCTGATATGCTGAAGTTTGTCAATAAAAAGTACAAAAATCGCTTCCTTGAGATCCTCAGAAGAGCCTCTTTCAGCTTGGAAGTGGTTTTTGGTGTTGACTTAAAGGAAGTTGATTCTACCAAGCATTCCTATATCCTGGTCAGCAAGATGGACCTCCCTAACAATGGGACTGTAAGCCGTGGCAGAGGATTTCCCAAGACTGGTCTCCTGATGAATCTCCTGGGTGTGATCTTCATGAAGGGCAACTGTGCCACCGAAGAGAACATCTGGGAGTTCCTGAATAAGATGAGAGTCTTTGCAGGGAAGAGACACTTCATATTTGGGGAACCCAAGAAGCTCATCACCCAGGATCTGGTGAAGCTTAAGTACCTGGAGTACCGACAGGTGGCCAACAGTGATCCAGCACGCTATGAGTTCCTGTGGGGCCCGCGAGCCCACGCCGAGACCAGCAAGATGAAAGTGCTAGAGTTTTGGGCCAAGATCAATCATACCGTCCCCAGTGCCTTCCACTCTTGGTACGAAGAGGCTTTGCAAGATGAGGAAGAGCGAGTCAAAGCCATGGTTATGCTACGGACTGAGAGAGATGCCACGGCCAGTGAATGTTCCAGGGAATGTCCAGCAGCACCTCCCACACCTAATCAAGTTGAGGCAGATTCTTCATGTTGTGGCTAAAGAGAACAGTCAGTGTTCTAAGTAGTGGAGGGCAGGGTGTGACCGAGGGAACACAGTGTGTGGTACCTCTGTACTCCTGTTCTGTATGGGTAATTTGAAGATTAATCAGCATTTCCATTTTTTTGTTTTTTTTTTCAAATGTTGCTATTCAGAATGAAGCCTTCTCTAGCATTATGAGCTAAATTTATGAGTTACATTGGTCTCACTTGTTGTTTATTGGGTTTTAGAGTTAAGAGTATTGCTGTTTTATAAAACACATTGGGAAAATTTCCATCTTATTTAGTAATCTGGTACCACGTAACATGGCATTGGTGCATGCATTTCCTTGAAAACATGAAAAAAATAAGTAGTAAAATATATGGAATCGAGACAGAGGAAAAGAATAAGATGGTTGGTATTGGGCTTCCTAATCCCTTTTACTCGGTGTTTTATAAAGTTCTAAGTAGCAGTATGTTCTTGACTAATTGAAGAGTGTAGAATTAAACCTTAATGAATTAGACACCATGCTTACAGGCTCATTTATTCCCCAAACCATGCCTGAGCATCTTAGAAGGCTTCATGCTAGCACTGGGAAAGCTGAGAAAAAGACCGAGACATTGGCCATAAAATTATAGAGTGGAGAAGCACCTATAATATAAAGAAGAATGATGATATACACTCTAAGACCAAAAGGACTCATGAAAAGACGGAATAAAACAGGAGCGAGGTGGTTCCAGGTGAGAGCAGTTAAGTGTCACTGCCCTGAAGCAAGGTCCCATTGGGCATTTGGAGCCTGCAGGTCCCTCAGTGGAAGGTAGTTCTAAGTTGGCTGCATAGGGGCAGGGCCCAGAATGGCAAACCTCCCTTACCAGTTACTTTGGGATGGTGGGAAAGCCAGAGAGAAATCACCTGGGACAGGGATGGAACGTGTTCTGTGCCCTTGCCTCGGTGCAGGTGAAGGCAGTGCGCAAATTCGAGGTTGTATTTACATCATTTCCGGAGAGTTCCTGAGAAATAAGGGCATACTCCCTTGGAGTGGATGCCCAGAATCCACTGGACTGGGCACCCTTGGCGCTAGGGTGGGCGAGCCAGAACCCACTCCTCTAAAACATTCAAATTAGGTTCCCTTGTTTGTCGTTTGGCAAACTCCAGGCAAGGTCTAGATTTTTGTTAGTGGTTGAATGAATGAAAGGCAGAGTGGTTTAGAAAGAAGAGCAGCTGAGAGGAAGCTACGTTTGGGGGACTTGAAATATGTTTTACGAGCTTTGTGTTGCATCCACTAAGAAAGTCGACCTTATGCCGGCCATTGGGTGACATACTTGGATGGGAAATTATTACTTAGGGTTCTTTGCTAAGCACCATTTTGTCTGATAGAGTTTTCTTTGTTCTAGAGCACTGCATAGTTCCTGACACCCTCTGGATTAAAAATTAAATCTCATTATAGTGAGTTGAAACTCCAGGGGACGAATTAATCAGAGTAACAACTGGCATCCTTTCAAGCTCAGTACAGGCTGGGCAGTGTGCCACACACTTTTCCGTGCATTATGGACATTCTACCAGTCCCCAGGACAGAGCCCATCAAACCCATTTCACAGATGAAAAGACAGCCTCACAGAGTTTTGTGTTGTGCCCCATTTTTCATAGCTGTCAAGGGACAGGTTTGGAAGCAGACTCCCTAGCCTGAATTAGTCTGAAGCCCACACTTTTCTATTCCTCCCTGCTTGAGGCTGACTTCATGTTCCTTATTTGCCCTTTCTTCTCACTACTACAAAATTGTCTCAGGTACTAAAAAGGATTCTATGCCCAAGACACTGGATAGGAACGCATAACCAGAGCGATTGCTGTATCAAAATAACTGAGAAGTGTGAATAAAGGAGAGAAAGAGATAATATTCAGTGACAATAGGATCGCCTATATATCCAAAGTCAGATAACCTCAAAGATCAGGGGCTTACAAAATCATTTTGGATAGTCCCTTCCATAAAGAAAGTTACATCTATTCAAACAAATTACATAAAATACCAAGTCTGGTTGCTAATGAGAAGAAATAGATTAAAGTGTTTTTTTCCCCTTTGATAGCACATGTGTTCTGGGGGCTCTGCCTTGTGTTATAGCTCCCCTATGTAATATCACTCGTGGGACAGGGACCCAGTCTCTGAAGGGTTTGCAATAGGAATGATGACCAAGAGTTTGCAGAGACATGGCCTTTCCCAGGAAACCTTCAATCGAGAAAGAGGAGCCATAATGAAGATCCCTTTATAGTCGGACTGGCGAGAGGATTCTTGGGGACAGGTGAGTCCTGCCTTAGGAGGCAGCCTCAAGTCCCTAGTGGGAGGACTTACAGTCTCTGTAAGTCCTGACACACATGAAGGTGAGGACTTGGAATGAGGAATGAAGATAGCAGCCACCCAGAACAGTGTGGCCCATAGACTCCTGACTCGGCTGTCAGCCCTCAGAGAGTCCCCAAACAGCCTTGAAACCATGTGGCTGAGGCTGACTTCCACTTAATGGGTCAAAAAAGTGACGATCTTGGTCTGAGGTTGATTGACTCAGGTCACCAAAGCCACATCAATGGAGACTCACAGACTCCTTCCAACTGTCATGAGAGCTCCAGGTATAAATGTCAGGGAGAGCTGGCATCATATCCTCCTTAGGGGTAACAGAAAAGTGGGGAGGTCCTAGGTCAGCAGAGAAAGGAGTGTTGGTCATCACATAAGTCAGATTTAGGGTCCTGAGTTAGAACCCTGAGTGGGAGCACCATCATGGGGCCTCCAGTTGCCTGCCACAGCTGTTACTTGTGGGAGACCCTGGCAGGTGTGGCCAAATAAGGCCACCTTAGCCCCTTCCCCCTAGATCTCAGGGAGGTATAAGCCTTTCTCTGGGAAGATGTCCTCGGACCAAGAAATAGAGGAACCTCAGGCCCTGCCAGGAGTCAAATCAAGGAAACTGAGTGAGGGCCAACAGGACAACTTGTCCCTGAATAGATGGGGTAAAAATTCTGGCCCTACCCTTGCAATCAAGACTGAAAGCCCCAGGGGCAGGGTATGAGGCTGAGTGCCCCCCAGCATCACTTGTTTGAAAACACTGACTTCATTCTCTAGAGCAATCTTAGGTTCACAGCAAAACTGAGCAGAAAGTACAGAGAGTTCCCATCTACCCTTCTCCCTGACACACACACACACACACACACACACACACACACACACACACACATACGGCCTCCCCTTTCAGCATCCTGCAGCAGAGAAGTCCACATGCTGTGGTCTCTCAGCTTATAGCCACACGTCATAAAGCTCACAGTTACATTAGGCTGATTCTTGATGTTGTTACATTCTGTCCTGTTGGGCAAACCTTTGATGACTTGTATCCGCTGTTATAGTATACATAGTAATTTGACTGCTCTAAAATACTTTGTGGTCAGCCTGTTCATCCCTCCCTCCCCTACAACCCTTCGAAGCCACTGCTCTTTGTACTTTTTCTGTAGTTTTTGCCTCTTCCAGAATGTCGGAGAGATGGAATCATGCAGGATGTAGCCTTTTCAGATTGGCTTGTTTCACTTAGTAATACACATCTTAGGTTCCTCCATGCCTTTCTGTGGCCTGATAAGCTCTTTTCTTCTTGGCACTGAACAATACAGGCATACCTCCGACATACTGTGGGTTTGGTTCTGGGCCACAGCAGTAAAGTGAATATCAAAATAAAAGTGGTTCAGAGGAATTTTTTTTTTGTTTCCCAGTGCATATGAAAGTTATGTTTATACTCTACTATAGTCTAGTCAGTATGCTATGTACATGCCTTAATTTTTTAGGGGATAGAGAGAGGGAGAGGGGCCAAGGTAGAGAATTGCAAGCAGGCTCCATGTGCAGCGTAGAGCTCGACACAGGGCTTGATCTCACAACACCTAAATCATGCCCTGAGCCAAAATCAAAAGTTAGAAATCCTTATTTCAATTCCTTTGGCTAGTAGGATTGCTGGATCATATATAGTAGTTCTAGTTTTAATTTTTTGAGGAACCTCCATACTGTTTTCCAAGTGGCTGTACCAATTTACATTCCCATCAACAGTGTAGAATATGTTTAGTGTAATAAGAAATTTCCAAACTGTTTTTGCAAAGTGTACCCTTTTGCATCCCCACCAGCAGTGAATGAGAGTTCCTATTGCTCCATATCCTCACCAGCATTTGCTATTGTCAGTGCTTTGAATTTTGGCCGTTCTAAAAGACATGCAGTGGCATTTCATTTTTATTTTATTTTGCAACTTTGTAGTGATGTGTGATGCTTAACATCTTTTATATGCTTATTTGCCATCTATATATCCTTCTTGATGAGGTATCTGTTCATATATTTTGCCCATTTTTGATTAGGTTATTGGTCTTCTTGTTGACTTTTAAGTGCTCTTTGTTTATCTTAGCTAACAGCCTTCATCAGATATGTCCTTTGCAAACATTTTCTCCCAGTCTGTGACTCATCTTCTTATTCTCTTGATGATTTTTTTGCAGGGCAGAAGCTTTGATTCTAATGACTTCTAGCTTATCAAGTATTTCTTTCATCGATCCCCATAACTTTATTTTTAAGATTTTATTTATTTATTTGACATAGAGAAACACAGTGAGAGAGGGAACACAAGCAGGGGGAGTGAGAGAAGGAGAAGCAGGCCTCCCACCAAGCAGGGAGCCCAATATAGGGCTCAATCCCAGGTCTCTGAGATCATGACCTGAGCTGAAGGCAGTTGCTTAATCAACTGAGCCACCCAGGCGTCCTGATCCCCATAACTTTTTTTTTCTTTTTTTTTAAAGATTTTTATTTATTTGACAGACAGAAACACAGCCAGAGAGGGAACACAAGCAGGGGGAGCGAGAGAGGGAGAAGCAGGCTTCCCGCTGAGCAGGGAGCCCGATGTGGGACTCGATCCCAGGTCTCTGGGATCATGACCCGAGCCGAAGGCAGTCGTCCAACCAACTGAGCCACCCAGGCGCCCCCCCCATAACTTTTTATATCACATGTAGATGAGGTGATATTCATGGTCTGAGGATCCAGTCAGCAGAAGGTGGGGTGGGCACCACAACCCTGTGTAGTGTCCAAATGAAGACCCTGAATGGATACTTAGGACCCAGCAAGCCTGATGCAGAGAAGTCCCCATAGAGCTAAAAGCATGGAGTGCCTCCTGGTAAGGGTGGTAGGTAAGGTACCTTACTCACTTCTTTCTCATGGGTCCCGGGGAGCTTTGACGTATCAATTTCAGTGTAGCAGAGAGAAAGAGCTCAAAGCCTTACCAAAAGTTATGATAATTTGGAAGGTAAACATAGAGGACCCCTTGCCACGTTAGAACACATGTGGCCTCACAGCCAGCCATGCTGTCACACTAGTCAGTAAAGGACAGGTCTGGCAGGCTGTAGCCTAAGGCTCACTCTGTCTCCAGTAGCTTCTCGAAGCCGGCTGACTAGGAGAACAAGAGCCCTGTAGGTTCCTAGACAGTATCCTCAAGAAAATCTGCAGAGGTTAAAGTCAAGGTGAAATGTCCCTGCTGTAGGTTTACCCACCATCCCATTGTCCTTCTTCCAGGTGCCCTCATCACCCACTGTGCAGCCTCCTGCTCATGACCATGGAGTCATCATTCCTCAGTATCTGAAGAGTAAGTTCAACAACAAGAGAAATGCCACTAGACCTGAGGTAGGACTCAGGATCTCGGGGGGGGGGGGGGGGTTAGGCCACTGCATCAAAGAGTCCCCCTCTCCTCCTCTGCTTTGGGGATACTCCACTAGATTGCCTTCTTGCTGGCATTGCTAGGAGCCTCAGAGATGCCCAGCCACCATCACTGCTTCTGCAGCTATTTCATGCATGAGGTCTGAACAGGTGTCAGACGCCATGATGAGAAAGTGCAAGTTTCTCTAAAGCCCCAACCCCCACTGAGAGCTCACTGAAACCTACCCTAACCGGGATGATGAGTGCACTTCCTGCCAGAGAAGCATGCAGTGAGGGCGGCCATTATGTGGGCAGCTCTGCTGAGGGTCGTCAACAAAAGATGGAGGGAGCACTTCCCCAAGATCCTTAGGAGAACCTCTGAGCGCATGGAGCTGGTCTTTGGCCTAGAATTAAAGGAAGTCAAGCCTGGCGGTCACTCCTATACCCTCGTCAGCAGCCTAGACCCCACCAGTGACAGCAGTGTGAGCAGTGCCTGGGGCTTTCCTAAGAATGGGCTTCTCATGCCTCTCCTGGGTGTGATCTTCTTGAATGGCAACTGCACCTCCGAGGAGGAAATCTGGGAATTCCTGAATATTTTGGGCGTTTATGATGGCAGGACGCATTCAGTCTTTGGGGAGCCCAGGAAGCTCATCACTCAAGATTTGGTGCAGGAAAAGTACCTGGAGTACCGCCAGGTGGCCGACAGTGATCCTCCAATGCTACGAGTTCCTTTGGGGCCCGAGGGCTCATGCTGAGACCAGCGAGGTGAAAGTCCTGGAGTTTTTGCTAAGGTCGTGGCCTTCCTGTGCCATTATGAGGAGGCTCTGTGAGATGAGGAGAGAGCCCAAGCCAGAGCCGCAGCTGGGGCTGCGTCTACAGCTTTGCATCTACCCAGGCCACCTACCTAGTCCAGCTGCTCCTCCCCTCCCTAAAGAGGGTTGAAGAAGATTCTTCTCTTTGTCATTAACCAAGGCAATCAGTTGGCTAACTAGTGGAAGGCCCCAATGGAGTTCATAGGAACATAATGTGTGACATACTTATGTTCCTGTGCAACATATAAATGGGAGGTGTAGCTTTTCCTCCTATTTTAAATGACTTTCCTTTCAGTTAAAGGTTTTTTTAGCTTCAGAATCCAAGTTGATGAACAACATGGGTCATACATTTCTGGGAGTTTATCAAGTTGAAAAATAAGAATTTTAGTATTTTATGAAACCAATTGAAACCCTTGAATCATTTCTTGTCATTCAGAACTAGGTAATGTTTAATTTAATATTCTTTAGTTGTCCAAATATTAATTTAGCACCTGCTCTTTGGAAGGCTTCTGGCTAGTACTGGAGATGATAAGGAAAATAGGCCCAACTCCTGCCTACAAAACTGGAGTCTAAGAGCAGCTCTCATATACTGTAGGTGGTGAAATACTCCCTAAAATAGAAAGGACTACTGAAAATAATGGGTAAAAGGGAAGGAGAGGGGTCTCCAGATGAGGAGTTCTACCGTAAAATGCCCCGAGGCAAGGCAGCATGACCCTTTGGGCAGCTGAAAGCCCTGCGATGGGAAGTAATTTTTTAAAAAACTTTTTTGTTTGTCACACACAGAGATAGAGTGCACCAGGGCACACAAGCAGGGGAGCAGCAGGCAGAGGGAGAAGCAAAGTCCCTGCTGAGCAAGGAGCCTAACATACAGCTTGATCCCAGGACCCTGGGATCATGACCTGAGCCAAAGGCAGATGTTTTACTGATTGAGCCATGCAGGCACCCATAATTAGAAGTAATTTTAAGTTAGCTGTGTGGTGGGCTAAAGTGGCTTTGGAACTGGTGAGCCAGATGGTGAGTCTCTGAGTTGAGTTATTTGAGCCTGGAATGGAAAACTACCTTTAACACTTACTTCGGGATTGTGAGTAAATCAGAGACTATCTCCACCCAGGCCACGGAGGGAACATGTCCCATGCTCTGTCCCAGTGCAGGTGAACACAGAACACAAACTAGTTTTATACAAGTCATCTCCAGGGAGCTTCTGAGACACAAGGGTGGTACTCTTTTGAGGTTGGAAACTCAGAAGCTACTGTAAGTTGGGGAGTCAGAACTTGTTTTATTAAAAGAGCATTCAAATTCAGTGTTACTGCTTTTTTGTTGTTCTGCTTTTTGTTTGGATTCTAATTCTGCAAACTCTAAGGAATGTTTTTAGATGATGCTGAAATTAATGAAGATGGGGTGTTTTGGGTAAAAGGGAAGTTGAGGGGAAAGATTTAGTCTTTGAATCGAATTCTAGAGGATTTGAATTGCATCCCCCACACTCGAAATATGATTTATTGGGGGGAAATCTACTTTAGTGTCTCTGTAAGAAGCACTTTGGACTGATTTGGTGTTCCATGTCTTAGAGTGGCATATATTCTCTGATATCTCCTAGTTTAAAACAAATACTCCATCATGGTGGGTGGTATCCTCTGGGGTCAAGATAATCATAACCATAGTAAAAACAGGCATTGTGCAAAGTCTCAGTGCATTCCAGGCATCTTTCTAGGTGCTTTATGTACATTCACCATAGTCCATCAGGCCCTGTGAGACAGGATTTAACAAACCCACTTCACAGATGCAGAGCCTGAGGCCCACAGAACTTGCTAATGCACCCAGTTCACAGAACTAATAAGAGAGCTAGGCCTAGACCCTTGGCCTGAATCTGTCCAGATCTCACACTTCTCCACATCTCCCAGCCTGAGGCTGACCATGGATCACTTAATCCACTTTCTTCTATAACCCCAAAATGTATCTCAAGTGAGAAAAAGAAGGTCTCCATGATGAAAACATTGGATTGGAATACATAACCAGTGCAATAAGAATACCAAATAAGAGATATGAATAAAGGAGAGCGTGAAACAGTGACAATATGATCATCACATGTATAAAATCAGATATCCTCCAAAGATCAGGGGTTTACAAAATCATCTGGCTCCATCCTTCTCTGTAAAAAGTAGAGCTTTTAGAGCTATCTTAAGTGAAGAGAAGGAGTAGATCAGCTTTTTTTTTTCCTCCCTCAAATACCACACCTGTCCTAGGCTCCCTGATGTATGCTGCACTTTCCTAATCTTATATAATTCTTGGCACATGGACTCATTTTCTGCAAAATTTGCAGTGGAGAAACTGGTCGAGTGTTATATTATAGGTACCTGTTGTTTCCCAGGAAGCCTTTAATCGAGAGACAGGCCAAGATGAGGACCCCCATGAATGAATATTGAGAAGACAACTACCCCAACATATTGGGGTCATCAAAAGACCTAAGGATGGTGACCTTAGCTCAGTAGAAGGAATCCCAGGCTCTGAAAGATATGGTGAAGATCATGAATGGGAAATGATGGAAGGACCCAGCCAAGCGAGCAAGGACCTATAGCATCGCATCCCTGCTGTCTGTTTTGGAAGCATCCAAGGACCATGATCAGAGGAGGTTCACCCTCATTTCCAACGTGAAATTCTCAGGAAAGTAGGACCTACAGGTAAGATGAGCAGCTACAGGAAAGCACAGAGTGAAGATACAAGATTGGTCATCTGTCAAGGTGAAGACCCAAGAGCAGCAGTCACAGCATAAAAGGAGGCCTCACATCTCTTCTGCAGTTCCTAGAAAGCCCTGGGCAGAGACGTCAGGCTGATTTCAGCCTGGAAAATCTCAGGAAGCTGAGGTCCTCTGTTTACTGGAATCTGCCTCAGTTTTGCAGAGGGAGGGACTTGGGCCCCAACAAGAATTCATGTGAAGAACATGAGTGTTATGAAAGGACCCCCAAAGCATAGGAGGCTAAATAGAATCCTGTCCCATTCTTAGCCCTGGGGGACCCAGAAGAGCTCTGAGAAGTCCCCTCATTCTGCCTGGTGAGTTTCAGGGAAGGAATGGCCTTATCTAACAGGATGGATTCCAGCTCTGCAGACGAAGTAGTCTTGGCTATAGCTAGAGTCGAGGTGTGGACCCTCAGAGCAAGTAAATCTCTCCTTAAAGAGGAAGGTTCACAGAGTTCCCCCCTACACCCCCAATCAGGCTTGTGCAGCCCAGGAAGGAGTAGCCCCGAGCTGCAG
>PITA01022456.1:0-30327 GCA_004023965.1 Spilogale gracilis | reverse complement strand
ATCTCATCTAAAGCCTTTCTAACCTCAGCTTTCACTTCTGTTACTATGGCTTCCATTTTGAGACTAATGTTCTTTTCTAAATTGACTATTGCTTGGACTATTGCTGCCCTGAATTCCATATCTGTCATATTGTTTATGTTCATTCCCAGTAATTCTGTGGCCGAGGTTGCAGTCTCAGGGTTCTCCTGCTGTTGGGTGTGCCTTCTCCGGGTCATTCTGGCGAGGAGTGGTTGAGGGGGGGTATGACTAAATATATCAGCCACTATCTAGGTGGATTGGTCTTTGGAAGGTTTTGGAGCAACCAGAGTTCACCACAGAAAAGGGAGGGGAAAGAAAAAAGAAAACGGAGAGGAGGACGCAAGAAAAGACACCCCTGGCAGAGCAGGGCCCGGTGATAGGATTTATATGGTACAAAGCTGTTACAGGGTAAAGAAAGGGTTATCAAGGGTGAATGAAGAGGTCAAAAAGCAAAGCCCAACCTATATGACCCCCAAGACCAGTACTTATATAATATAGAAGTAAAGACAGTTACACAGGCACACTGACAAACTAGCATGGGCAGGTGAGGGCAGACATTCCTTGTGGGCAAGGAATGCGTTTCAGACGCTGCAGAGTTTATCTTGCTGTTATTGTTGGAGGAGCCCACTTTCAAATGATATAGGGGGATTGGAACTGGTTGTATATAGGGGTAGTATTGAATAGGGATGTGGGATTGACTTGGAGCTTGTATCTACATGTATACGTAAAAGAGAGAATAAAGGAAAGAGGACAGAAGAAAGGGAGAAACAGAGAGAGCTAACAGGGAAACAAGAGGGAACAACAAAAGGAGAAAATACAGGGGTGTGTTTGAATTTCAGGGTAAAAAAGAGAAAGAAAAAAATAGAAAAAAAATTAAAAAGAATAAAAATATATGTAAAGTAAAAAAATGTTATGGGGTGTTGTATTGGGTATCACGTTGTGATAAGAAGGGGGATAAAAATTGAAAGAAGAAAAACCGTGAGAATGTAATTTTAAGCTTAAAGTGGAAGCTTTAAAAGTAAAACTAGAAAAAAGTTTAAAAAAGTAAATGAGGTGGAAAACTTTATCAATGAGTTGTAGAGCTTTTGGTACTTGTAGTCAGTACCAGGAGTTTAATAAATTGCCTTTCCCCCGATTTGGGGTTTTGCATTGGAATGTTGTCCTCCTGAGCTTCTGGCGTGCTTTCTGGGGGCGGGGCGTGTCATTCCCTTTCTGTCCTTCTACCTAGGCTGAGTCTCTCGGCCCCCCTGGTAGAGAGGCCTGTCTCAATGGTAACCAGATTATCAGGTTACAATTCTCTGGTAGCGGAGCGTTGTTCTTTTGCGTCTTTTTTCAGCAGTTGAGGAAGTCAAGTCGGAGCAGGATGTCTGTGCCCAAACCTCCCTCCCAGAGAGAGCCTCTACACAGGGAGGGGCTCTTTCCAGCCTCCCAGTTGGCAGTCTGTCACAGCCGGGCTGGTGCAGACGTTGTATTGATTTCTGCCCCCATCCCTGCTTGTTGATTAACTCCCACACCTCAAAGCCACAACTCCTTTTGGATCGTGCGACTTTGTCTGTGCCCTGGGACCTGGGGCCTCTCCGGTCCCACGAAAGTCAGTAAAAAACGTCTTCCCTGGGGGGGTCTACACGTGGTTTCTCTCCCAGGGTGTGGAGAGAAACGGGAGAGAAGGGGAGCAGCGTAGAAATAGAATCCACTCCCGCTGCTTTCCTGGCAGCTGTGGCGGCTCAGGCGGAGGCAGGCGGCTGCGTGCCGTGCCGGGGCCGCCGGGGCAGAGGGAGGCAGCTGCGCACGCGGGGGCCGGGGCCCGCGGGGCAGAGGGAGGCCGGGCAGCGGGAAAAGAAAAAAAGATTTTAAAAAGTCTCCTTGCCTTGCCCCGGGCCCCGCTGTGTTCCCGTTTCTGTCTAGCCCCGATTCAGGCCGTAATCTGCTGTTATTCCTCACTCACCGAGCACTTTTGTTTTGGGGTATTTGTTTTCAATGGTTCAGCTCTGCGGGCTTCCTCCCCCACTCCCCTGTCTCTGGGGGCAAGCCTCCAGACCCTCTTATTTGTTTCTACCTTCTTGCTGATGTTCTTTGTCTCTCGTGGCGGTCCAGAAGTGGGAAATATCACATTTCAAGCTGGTTTCATGGGTGTTCACGGTGGTCTTGTAGTGGTTTTTTTGCTGGAATTCAGCTCTCTTCAGGGAACTCCCCGAAATGCGGTCACCTGGCCTTCCGCCATCTTGACCCCTCGCATGTGGATATTTTTTAAAAATACTGCACAGTACTATAAATTTATTTCCTCTTCCTTGGATGATTTTCTTAATAACATTTTCTTTTCTCTAGTTTATTATAAGAATACAACTTATAATATATATAACATAAAAATATATGTGAATTGACTGTTTATATCATCTGCAAAGCTTCTGGTTAACAATGGGCTATCAGTAGTTAAGTTTTAGGGGAGTCAATAGTTACACATGGATTTTCAACTATGCAGAGTCAATACCTCTAATCCCTGCATTGTCCAAGAGTCATCTGTATATTCAAGCACTTATATGTATTCAGGAAATTCAAGTATTTCTGAAATATATATATATGTATATGTATATGTATATGTATATGTATATGTATATGTATATGTATATGTATATGTATCATCTGGTCCCCTGGAAAACTTTCCATGAGTATTTCTGAAAGTGTTATGGAAGGACACAGGAATTTGCTACTCTCACCACCACTCTACACTCACAATGTTTTCTGTAAGGTTGCCCTACTAAGCATTGCCATCTTCTGCCAGAAACTGCCACCACTACCTTTCATCATACACTATTCTCAAGTGACTACATAATGCTCAAAGAAAAGAAAGATTACAAGGTTCCAACAGCTCCAATGGATAATAAGTTCTACCTTCCCTAAAATATTCAAGATGCCTGTTTCCATGTATTATTTTCATGATGGTTTGTTGATTGTCTGGAACCTATAGTAAATCACTAGTAAATCAAACCTGTAGTGAAATCACTACCTGTAGTAAATCACTAAGTCCCAAAAATGGTTTGAACTCTCAGACATTTGTTAGTGCATGTTAGTGCAAGATTATAGCCTATATTTTCTTAAAATGTGTTCTTATCACCTGAGCATCTTACATATTTTATGGCATCATTCAAGGAGCAATGTTGTTGTTTTGGTGGGTTTGGGTGGGAGTTAAACTGAGCAATAAGTTTATTGAATGATAATACAAAGCTCCCAAAGAGGGAGGGGTCCCAAGAAGGTTGCCCTCAAGGAGCAATGTTGAGGGTATATCATCAAGATATTTATTCACATGCATGCAAGATACTGCTAATATAATTATATTATCTATTTAAACTTATTCTTCCCATTCATTCACAACACTAATCATTTTCTCCATGAACCACTGGAAGGTAGCAGGAGTCCTTAAGATTCCTTAGAGCATCTCTTAAATCTTGGTAGAGCCCCATAGGAATGATGAATACCATCTTGACTATTTCTGTCTTAGCCATTAAGACAGGAAGTATTATTCTGCTGGTGGATAGATTGTACACTGCTTGACAAAAGACAGCATGACATCTAAGAGAGTGCCATTTACATCCTAGTCACTAGAGATTTGTATAAAACATTTCATTATAAATAAATAATTAAAAGTTGAAATTACTATATTGTTTTAGGAAGTAGAATATCTCATGTAAGGGAGTGACTTTGTCTAATTTACAAAAAGACATAATGTGACCTTCTAGCAGCCCTAGGACTAATCATAGTCACTTATAAATTCAACTTTGAAATGCCCTCAGTAATACTTAGGTAGCTAAGAGAGGGTGGGTTGACATAGGATGAGACCACTAACAGAGAGAGAGGGAAAGGAGGAAAAGGATAAATTATACTTCAGAATTGGAAATTTGAGACTGGAACTCAGAAAAAAAATGAGGGTTGAAATACTAGAGAGTTGAATTCATAAGAGTAAATGAGACCAATGAAATAAATGATGTACATGTGACACAAGCATATACTCAGAGATAAGGAAATCAATAGTCTAGCCCTAAATCAATAATCTAGCCCAAAGAGGAAATGGATAGTCATAAACACAATAGCAAATGGTCAGAGTAACAAGAGGACAGAAGAAATAAGATCATGGAAATAAAAAGAAATTCTTTAGAGGAATAGATAATTCATATGGTCAAGAGTACAGACAAGTTAGGGAGAATGAGAATTGAAAGGAGTAGATTCTGTGGCGGGGTTGGTGTGGTAATTAAATTGCGATAAGTGCAGAGGGAATAAAAAGTTGAATATCTAAAAGTAATAAATATAGACTGTATTCTTAAGAAATCTGGTTTTGAATCAGGAGACATTATTGTTTCAAATGCAACTTTACGTAGAAAAAAAATGTTACATTAGAGATCAGCCTACAGCACTTATTTAGTCCATAATGAAATGTTGAAAGTGCAGATTTAGAATTAATGTTAGAGGAGAGAAATGCTGTTACAACTCTTGTAATGAAACAAAACCAAAATAATATATGTTAATAATCAATTGCATTCTATGTGTCTTGAATGCTGGTAACTGGGTAAGAGAGGTTTTACTTAAGGATTTTGAGTTGGCAGACAGTTTTATACAAGGAATCTGACACGAATTTCCAGCAACTTCTAAATCCTTAAGTTTTTTTCATAGTGCTTAATTTTACTTCTCAACAAATGACTGTGCTTTACTTTGATTTATCTCTGTAACTGGCATTAGTCCATAGTTTCCAGTTGTATTTGAAGTTTTTAGGTATTTATAAGTATGAAAGAGGAAGTGAAAAACTGTATAATGAAGAAATTTCAAGGTTAGTGGGGAGAAAAGAAGTTTCTGTGATTCAAAGACTTTTTTTAAGTACTTTTTAGAGCCAAGGTGATCAAACCTTGAGACAGTCTGTGTTCTAATTTTTACTTAAAAGGAAAAGGGCAAAAAAAAATAATAAAAATTTTTAAAAAATGAAAAGGGCAGAAAAAGCAAAATGGTGGAAGAGAAAGTTGTAAAGAGTCAACAGTGAAGAAAGAATGAGAAGAAAAAGGTCAGCATTCAAATAACCAAGAAATTCAATACTTTTCCAGAATAGATGAGTCTCAAAAGCTCTTACCATGTTGCTGCAATAAAATATTTCAACTGCCCAGTGGGTAAAATGAAAGGTGGTGAAGCCTAGTCACCTACACTGTCATGGACAGAAAAGTCAACTGTCAAGGGGAACTTTTTTTTGGATCTTAATTGTTGCCCAGCCACAGAAAAACCAGACTCATTTAAAGACAAAATTGAGTGTAGTAGTATTTTGTAGACCATAAATATGAGGCATTACAAAGAAAAGGAAAAAACAAACCGAGTAAAGCAAATTGTTTAATGCCTGCAAACACTGTACTGCTGTATGGGTCTCAACCTCAAAGAATTTATTGGGCCTGAAAGTGTTAACATCAATGATTGATACAAAGTATATAATAGGAAATATTAAGATAACAATTAGAAAAACTCTTCCTTACTTCCCTTACCTCTCTCATCCTGTGATTCCTCCAAGAACCCTTCAGGCTCAGATTCCTTCATAGATGAATTCTACCTAATATTTAAGGAATAGATAATACTAGTTCTACACAAACTCTCAGAATATAAGACAGGAGGAAATACTTCTCAATTCATTTTATAAGGCCAGAACTATCCTAATATTAAAACCAAATAAGCAGGTGATAAGAAAAGAAAATTATACACAATAGCCTCTATGAAAATAGATGTAAAAATCTTTAACAAAGTATTAGCAAATAAAATTCAGCAATATATAAAAACAATATAACTTGACAACTGGCATCTATCCCAGGAACGTAAAATATTAAGAAACTAAAAAAAAAAATCATCTTAGTAAATACAGAAAAAATTTATAAAATGAAAACCTATTTCTGATTTAGAGTTCTCACCAAAGTAAGAATCAGAGGCAAATTTCTTAATCTAACATAATGCTCAATGGTGAAAAATTGAATATTTCACCCCCAGGATTCTAACAAGGCAAGCATATGTACTTTCACTCTTATATTCAACACTATACTCCATGTCCTAAGCAGTGCAATAAGGCAAGAAAAAGAACTAAAGGGCCCAAAGATTGAAAATGAAAAAGTAAAACTGTCATTATTCACAGACACTATGATTGTCTAAAAAATCTTCAGCTTTCAGCAAAAGAGGTGTTAGAACTAAGGACACAAGGTTAATAAAGAAATCAATTATAATCTATACATTAGCAAAGAACAGTTAGAAATTAAAATTTAATTTTTATAATATATGCAATAGCATTAAAAACCATGAATACGAGGGTGCCTGGGTGGCTCAGTCGTTAAGCGTCATGATCATGGAATCCCGGGATTGAGCCCCACATTGGACTCCCTGCTTGGCAGGAAGCCTGCTTCTCCCTCTCTCAGTCCCCCTGCTTGTATTCCCTCTCTAGCTCTGTCAAATAAATGAATAAAATCTTTAAAAATAAAATAAATAAAATAAAATAAAATAAAATAAAATAAAATAAAATAAAATAAAATAAAATAAAATAAATCTGCTCAAAAGCCAAGATGTAAAGACAAGCATTTGTCAAATGCTGGGAATAGGCATTGTTTTAAAACAAAACAAAACAAAAACCATGAATACTTAGAGGTAAATGTAATAATAATGTGCAAACAAGTCACACTGGAACCATTGCTAATAAAAATTAAAAATCCCTAAGTAAATGGGGAAACATACTATATTCATGGATCAGAAAGTTCAATTTTGTTGATGTGTCAAGTCCCCCTAAATTGATCTGTAGATTGAATCTCAAAATCCTAGCAAGTTTTTGTTGCTGAAATTGACAAGCTGATTTTATGACTAATATGGAAATACAATGAAGAATAAAGTTGGGGGGCTTTTGCTGGTATAAAGACAAATGTATAGAGCAACAGAACAGACAGAGTCCATATTTGGGCCCATACACAGAGGAACAATTGACTTTTGACAAATATTTGGAGGCAACTCAATAAATAGGCATAAAATTTTCAACAAACAGTGCTGGAACAACTGGACAGCCATATGCAAAGAAGAAGAAGAAGAAAGAAGAAGAAGAAGAAGAAGAAGAAGAAGAAGAAGAAGAAGAAGAAGAAGAACCACCACCTTGATTGCTACTTCACAGCATATATACAAAAATTATTGTGAAATGTATCATAAACTAAAACATAAGAGTTAAAATTGTCACATTTCTAAAAGAAAACATAAGAGAAAATCTGGGCAGAACTGGCTTAGACAAAGATTTCCCACTTAAGAGTCAAAAAACACAAACTATAAAAGGTTAAAAAAACCCAATAATTTCAACTTCACCCAAATTTTAAAAATCTTTGCTTTTTAAAAGACACTGGTGGGGTGCCTGTGTGACTCAGTCAGCTGACTTCTGACTCTTGGTTTTGGTTCAGATCATGATCTCAGAGTTGTGGAAATGAGTCCCACATCAGGCTCCATGCTCAGTGCAGAGTCTGCCTGAGATTCTCTCCCTTTTCCTCTCTGCCCCTCTCCCCTCCCCCTCACACACACTCTTTCTCTCAAATAAATAAGTAAATAAAATCTTTTAAAAATTAAAATTAAAAAGGGCACCTGGGTGGCTCAGTGGGTTAAAGCCTCTGCCTTCGGCTCAGGTCATGATCTCAGGGTCCTGGGATCAAGGCCCGCATCGGGCTCTTTGCTCGGCAGGGAGCCTGCTTCCTCCTCTCTCACTGCCTGCCTCTCTGCCTACTTGTGATCTTTCTGTCAAATAAATAAAATATTTAAAAAAAATTAAAATAAAAAAAAGGCACTGACAAACTTCTTTTCCAGACAAAATGGCATAGACTCGTTTCTCACTGCTCCTCAACTATAAACCACACACATTACAACTATAAACATTGAAATAACACAAGAGGCAGCCAAATGAGAAACCTGGAAGACAGTAAGGGAAACTAGTTTGGGATGCCAGAACTTGAGAATGACACAGGGGAAAGGCATCTTACCTCTCTTCCTACCCAACAGCAGAAAGCAATTGAGATCTGGTGTTTCCCAACTTCCAATCTAGCAATAGAAGGCAGCCCAGGTAAGCCCATTCCAAACCTAGATTGAAATGAAGTCTAGATGAGCCTGGTATCACTGGTGAGGAGGAAAGACCCCCGAGCCCTATTCCCAATATATGGCTGAGGAAGCACCCTTTTCTTCCCAAAACTTCTCTCCTACAACTAAGTAAGTCAGAGTAGCAGAGAGCCTCACCAAGAAGGACCTGCCACAACAAATTGTCCAGACCTAGAAGCCTCTTTAAGTTGCCAATCTGAGATGCCCTTTTCCCACCAGGAGAAACCAACCTGCCCAGCCTGGGAAACACTTTTACCCCCTCAGCATCAGCAGAAACCAGCGGGAGCCCCAAATAAACCAGAAAGAATAAAATAATACCACAGAGTGCCTGAAAATTGAACTGTCATTAGAACCACAACCCACCAAAGTAGCCTGTGACTTGGATTCTAAACTTAAAGACTGCTGAAAGAAAAATCTCAAAGGAAATTTTAAAAATACAGAGAATTGAATGAAAATACAAGATATCAAAATATGTACAAGGCAACTACAGCAGTGACAAGAGGGAAATTTGTTCCACTCAATGTTTACATTAGAAATAGGAAAAGGATTAAAATTAATCATCTAAGTTCCTACCTAAACAAACTAGAAAAATGAAAGCAAAATAAACCCAAACCAAAAGGATGGGAATATTAAAACATGACTAGAAACCAACAGAATTGGCCATAGGAAATGAGTAGAGAAAAATCAATGAACCAAAACCTAGTTCTTTTAAAAAATTTAATAAAATTAGGGCACCAGGGTGGCTCAGTGTGTTAAAGCCTCTGCCCTCAGCTCAGGTCATGATCTCAGGGTCTTGGGATTGAGGCTGAGCAGGGACCCTGCTTCGTCCTCTCTCTCTCTGCCTGCCTCTCTGCCTACTTGTGATCTCTCTGTGTCAAATAAATAAATAAAATGTTTTTAAAAAATCCAGTAAAATTGATAAACTTCTAGCAAGACTGACAAAAATCAAAAGAGAAAACATAAATCACCACTCTCAGTCTCAGGAATGAAACAAGTAGACCACTACAAGTCTTAAAGCTGTTACAAAGCATAGTAAAGGAACACTGCAAGCAACTCTTCTATTGAAATATCCATATACTCAAAAACTTAAAAAAATGGAACAGTTTCTCATAAATCACAAACTACCAAAACTGAACCTAGATGAATTAGTTTATTTTTTAATCATTACATTAACATATTAGTAATTAAAAGACTCACAAGAAAAGAAATCTCCAAGCTCAGATTGTTTCACTAGAGAATCCTACAAAACATTTAAAGAATTAACACCAACATTATACAATTTCTTTCTGAACAGAGAAGAACAGGAAACACCTTCCAACCTATTTTATGGGCTCAGTATGACCCTGTTACCAAACACAGACAAAGAGAATACAAAAAAACAAACCTACTATGAAATTTTAAAAATCCTCACCAAAAAATTAGCAAACCAAATACAACAATGTATGAAAAAATTATATACAATGGCCAAATGAAATTTATTTCAGGTATTCAAGCCTGGTTTAATATTCAAAAATCAATCAATATAATCCATCATATCAACAGTAAGTATCTTACTCACTATCCTTCCTTAATCATCAAGTTATAGGTAAAGGAGTATTATATCACCTTATTAAAAGCACCTACAAAAAAAATCTACAGCTAGGGGTGCCTCAGTGGTTCAGTTGGATGAACTTCCAATTCTTGATTTCAGCTCAGGTCATGATCTCAAGGTAGTGAGATCAACCTCTGAGTTGGGTTCCATGCCAGGCAGGGAGTCTTCTTAAGATTCTCTCTTCCTCTCCCTTGGTCCTCCCCCAGCTCACACTCTCCCTCTCTTTCTCAAATAAATAGGTAAATATATTTTTCATAAAAATCTACAGCTAACAGCTTTCTTAATGTTGAAAAACTGAACACTTGAGGACAAGACTATGATGTCTACTCTTACTACTCTTATTCATTGTACTACTGGAAGTTCTAGTCACTAAAAGAAGGCATAAAGAAGAAATAAAAGACAAACAGAATGGAAATCAAGAAATTAGACTATCTCTACTTGCAGATAACATGACTATCTTGAACTAATAATTGAGTTTATCAAGATTATAGGATGCAAGATGAAAACACACATACACACACAAATTCTATTACATATTTAATGTTGAAGCATGTAAAAATTGTACCACAATACCACTTACTATTGTTTCAAAGAAAATGAAACACCTAGGTGTATATTTAAAACATATACAGGATCTGTGTGCTGGAAATTACAAAATGCTGATGTAAGTAATCAAAGACCTAAATAAATATTATATTGTGTTAATGAATTACAAGTCTCAATATAGCATAGTTTCAATTATCCTCAAAGTGATCTATAGATTTGATGCAATTCCTATTAATACCAGTACATTTTTCTATAGACATAGATAAGCTTATTCTAAAACTTACACAGAAAGGCACAGGCCCTATTTCTAAAACAACTTTGACAGAGAAAAAAAAAGTGAGAAGAATCATCCTATTCAATGTGGAAGTTTTCCATGTATCTACAGTAATCAAGACAATGTGGTATTGGTGGAGGGATAGGGCCATAGGTCAATAGAAAACAACAGAGAACCCAAAAATAGACCCACTCAAATATGCTTCACTGATTTTTGGCAAAGATACAAAAGCAACTAAACAGAGGAAGGATAACCTTTCAACAACTGGACATCCATAGGCAAATGAACATAAAATCTCAAACTAAGCCACTTAGCTACACAAAAATTAACTCAAAATGGGTCATTGACTTAAACATAAAATATAAAACCATAAAACTTTTAGAAAATAAAGAGAAAGTCTTTAGAATCTAGCATGAGACAAAGAATTCTTAGGCTTGACACCAAGAGCATAATCCATGAAAGGAGAAATCCATAAATTAAACCTCAACAAAATTAAGAAGCTTTTGCTTTCAAAAAGACTATGTGAAGAGAAATAAAAGACATGCTACATAACAGGAAAAAAATATTTGCAAAACTCATGTCCAACAAGCAACAAGCATCTAATACATAAAAAACTACAAAACTTAGCACTAAATCAATAATAATACAATTTCAAAATGGGAAAGGGATCCAAATAGACAATTCTACAAAGAAGATATACAAATCGCCAATAAGAACATGAAAAGATTATCATTAGTCATTAGGTAAATGCAAATAACCCACAATGAAACAACACTTCACACACTCTAAGAAAACTGCAATTAAAAAGATAGGCAATAGTAAGTGTTAATAAGGATGTGGAGAAATTAGAATGCTCAAACAGTTTGATGGAAAAGTAAAGAGGATAGTTGCTTTAGAAAACAGAAGGTCAGTTCCTCAAAATGTTAAACATAGAGTTACAATATAACCCAGAAATCCCAGTTCTAGGTATCTACTCTCTGAAATGATACATATATCCACATAAAACTTGTATATTAATGTTCATAGCAGCATTATTCATAATAACTTAAAAATAAAACAACCCAAATATTAATTGACTGAAGAATGGATAAACAAAATGTAGTACATCTATAAAATGTTATATTATTAACCATAAAAAGGAATTAAGTATGGATAGGTGCTATAACATGGATAAAACCAGAAACATTATGCTATATGAAAGAAGCCTGTCACCAAACACCAAATATTTTGTTTTGAGCTTGTTCTGATTAAATATTTAAAATGCAGGACTGCTACATGTTGTATATTTAAAGAGACAGTAAAAAAATAAATGGTTGATGCTGCTGGCTGATTGCAGTTAAAAATGAGTTCTATCTGGGGGGGGGGGGAGCAAGATGGCGGAGAGGTAAGAGACCTAGATATTAGCAGGTCCCAGGAGTTCAGCTACATAGTTATCAAACCAGTCAGAATACCTACAGACTCAAAAGGAGATTGAAGAGAAGAAGAACAGCAATTCTAGGAACAGAAAAGTGACTATCTTCTAGAAAGTAGGATGCAAGGAGAACTGAATCAGAGGCGACATTTGGGAAGACAGGTTGGGGGGGGGTTGGCTCCCAGCCAGCAGTAGAGCAGCGGAACACAAAATCAGAACTTTTAGAAGCCTGCTCCATGGAGGAACATCACCCCAGAGGCTAAGCAGGCTCCTCTGGGCTGGAAACTGGGAGGCCACCATTTTCATTCCTGTCCTCCAAAGCTGTATGGAAAGTGTTCAGGGAACAAAAGTTATGGAGAGTGAACCTGAGCAGATTGCTTAGCTTGGCCCCTGGCAAGGTTGGGGCAGTTCAACCTCAGGCAAAGACATTTGAGAATCACTACAATAGGCCCCTTCCCCAGAAAATCAGTGGGAATACCCAGCCAAGACTGAGTTCACCGATCAATGAGAACTTCGGAACTTCAAGAGCGAGGGGAATGCAAGATATAGAATTCATGGCTTTCCCCCCCCTGATCCTTTAGTCTTTCAAAATTAAATTTTTAAAATTTTTGTTATTTTTTCTTTTTCTACTTTTAAAATTTTTTTCCTCCTTCTTATATTAACCTTTTAAAACTTTTATCTTACGGGACTTTTTAAAATATCTTTTTAAATTTTCATTGCTATGGTCATATACTATTCTTTCATTGTATTTAACCTTATTTTTTGTATACATATATATTTTCCTTCCTTTACAATTTTGGGATACAGTTCCTTCTAAAAGATCAAAATATACACTAAATCTAGCATTTGGCTTTGTTTTAGTCTTCAGCCTGATCACATTCTCTCCTTTCTTTTCCTTTTTTCTCTCTTTTTCAACCAAGTTATCTTCTCAATTCTTTTTTAAAAATTTTTTAATTTTCACCTTTACAATCATCCATTCCTTCATCATGTTTACCCTTATTTTTTATTTATATAAGTTTTTCTTTCTTAAAAATTTTGGGAGGAAGTTTATTCTAAAAGACCAAAATACACTCCAAATCAAGTGTGTGGCTATGTTCCATTCACCATATTCACTATATATATATTTCTTTTCTCCTTTCTTTTCCTGGTTTCAGGTCTCTTCTGATTTGGTTAGTGTATATTTTTCTGGGGTCATTGCTACCCTTTTAGTATTTTGTTCTCTCATTCATCTTATCTGGATAAAATGACAAGGCAGAAAAACTCACCTCAAAAAAAAGAAAAAAAGAAAAAAGAACAAGAGGCAGTACCAGTAGCTAAGGACCTAATCAATATGGACATTAGTAAGATGTCAGAACCAGAATTCAGAATGACAATTATCAAGCTGCTAGCTGGGCTTGAAAAAAAACCATAAAAGATACTACAGAATTATTTTCTGGAGAAATAAAATCCCTTTCTGGAGAAATGAAAGAACTAAAATCTAGCCAAGTTGAAATCAAAAAAGCTATTAATGAAGTGCAACCAAAAATGGAGGCTCTTTCTGCTAGGATAAATGAGGCAGAAGAGAGAATTAGTGATATAGAAGAATGATGATGAAGAATAAAGAAGCTGGTAAAAAGAGAGAGAAACAACTACTGGACCATGAGGGGAGAATTCAAGAGATAAGTGATACCATAAAACAAAACAATATTAGAATAATTGGGATTCCAAAAAAAAGAGTAATGGGGATACCAGAAGAAGAAGAAGGGAAAGAAGGTATATTGGAGCAAATTATAGCAGAGAACTTCCCTAATTTGGGGAAGGTAATAAACATCAAAATCCAGGAGGCACAGAGAACCCACCTCGAAATCAATAAAAATAGGCCAATACCCCTTCATCTACTAATAAAACTTACAAGTCTCAGTGATGAAGAGAAAATCCTGAAAGCAGCTTGGGACAAGAGGTCTGTAACCTACAAAGGTAGATATATTAGATTGGCAGCAGACCTATCCACAAAGACCTGGCAGGCCAGAAAGGACTGGCATGATATACTCAGAGCACTAAACGAGAAAAATATGCATCCAAGAATACTATATATACCAGCTAGCCTGTCACTGAAAATAGAAGGAGAGATAAAAAGCTTCCAGGTCAACAAAACTAAAAGAATTTGCAAACACCAAACCAGTCCTACAGGAAATAGTGAAAGGGGTCCTCTAAGCAAAGAGAGAACCTAAAAATAACAGACCAGAAAGGAACAGAAACAATTTACAGTAACAGTCACCTTACAGGCAATAAAATGACATTAAATTTGTAACTTTCAAAAGTTACCCTGAATGTAAATGGGCTAAATGCTCCAATCAAAAGACACAGGGTATCAGAAGGGATAAAAAAAAAGAACAAAGAAAACAAGACCTATTGATATGCTGTCTGCAAGAGATTCATTTTAGACCCAAAGTCACCTCCAGATTTAAAGTGAGGGGGCAGAAAACAATTTACCATGTTAATGGACATCAAAAGAAAGCTGGGGTGACAATACTTATATCAGACAAATTAGATTTTAAGCCAAAGACTATAATAAGAGATGAGGAAGGACACTACATCATGATTAAAGAGTCTATTTGGCAAGAAGATCTAACAATTGTATATATTTATGTCCCTAACATGGGACAGCCAATTATATAAACCAATTAATAACCAAACCAAAGAAATACATTGACAGTAATACAATAATAGTAGGGGACTTTAACACCCCCCTCACTGAAATGGAGATCATCTAAGCAAAAGATCAACAAGGAAATAAAGGCTTTAAATAACACACTGGACTAGATGGACATCACAGATATATTCAGAACATCCCATCCCAAAGCAACAGAATACACATTCTTCTCTAGTGCACATGAAACATTCTCCAGAATAAATCACATCCTGGGTCACAAATCAGGTCTCAACCAGTACCAAAAGATTGGGATCATTCCTTGCATGTTTTCAGACCACAATGCTTTGAAACTAGAACTCAAGCACAAGAGGGTAGGTGAAAGGAACTCAAATACATGGAGGCTAAAGGGCATCCTACTAAGAAATGAATGGGCCAACCAAGAAATTAAAGAAGAACTTTAAAAATTCATGGAAACAAATGAAAATGAAAACACAACTGTTCAAAATCTTTGGGACACAGCAAAGGTGGTCCTGACAGGAAAGTAGATAACAATACAAGACTTGCTCAAGAAATAGAAAAGGTCTCAAATACACAACCTAATGCTACACCTAAAGGAGCTGGAGAAAGAAGAGCAAAGAAAACCTAAATACATAGGAAAAGAGAAATAATAAAGATCAGAGCAGAAATCAATGAAATAGAAACCAAAAGAACAACAGGACAGAACAACAAAACTTGGAGCTGATTCTTTGAAAGAATGAATAAGAATGATAGACCCCTGACCAGACTTAGCAAAAAGAAAAGAGAAATGACCCAAAGTAATAAAATCATGAATGAAAGAGGAGAGATCACAACCAACACCAAAGAAATACAAACAATTATAGGAACACATTAGGAGCAACTATACACCAGCAAATCTGACAACCTGGAAGAAATGGATGCATTCCTAGAGACATATAAACTACCAAAACTGAACCAGGAAGAAATAGAAAACCTGAACAGACACATAACCAGTAAGGAGATTGAAGCCATCATCAAAAATCTCCCAATAAGAGTCTATGGCCAGATGGCTTCCCAGGGGAATTCTATCAAATATTTAAAGAAGAATTAATAACTATTCTCCTGAAACTTTCCAAAAAAATAGAAATGGGAGGAAAACTTCCAAACTCATTTTATGAGGCCAGCATTACCTTGATCCCAAAACCAGACAAAGATCCCATCAAAAAAGAGAATTACAGACCAATATCCTTGATGAACATGGATGCAAAATTTCTCACCAAAATTTTAGCCAATAAGATCCAACAGTACATTAAAAGAATTTTTTTTAAGATTTATTTATTTATTTATTTGACAGAAACACAGCTAAAGAGGGAACACAAGCAGAGGAACTGAGAGAGGGAGAAGCAGGCTTCCTGCCAAGCAGGGAGCCTGATGAAGGGCTCAATCCTGGGACTCCAGGATTATGACCTGAGCCAAAGGCCGTCACTTAACCAACTGAACCATCCAGGCACCCCTAAAAGGATTATTCACCATGACCAAGTGGGATATATTCCTGGGCTGCAAGGTTGGTTCAACATCCACAAATCAATCAATGTGGTACAATACATTAATAAAAGAAAGAACAAGAACCATATGATACTCTCAATAGATGCTGAAAAAGCATTTGACAAAATACAGCATTCTTTCTTGATCAAGACTCTTCACAGTATAGGAATAGAGGGTAAATACCTCAATGTCATCAAAGTTATCTATGAAAAATCAACAGAGAATATCATTCTCAATGGGGAAAACCTGAGAGCTTTTTCCCTAACGTCAAGAACATGGCAGGGCTGTCCGCTATCACTACTGCTATTCAATATAGTACTAGAAGTCCTAGTCTCAGCAATCAGACAAGAAAAAGAAGTAAAATATATTCAAATTGGCCAAGAAGTCAAACACTCAATCTTTGCAGATGATATGATACTTAATGTGAAAAACCCAGAAGACTCCAATTCAAAACTGTTAGATCTCATACAGGAATTCAGTAAAGTGTCAGATATAAAATAAATGCACAGAAATAAGTTGCATTTCTATACACCAACAATAAGACAGTTAAAAGAGAAATTAAGGAGTTGATCCCATTTACTATTTCATCCAAAACCATAAGATACCTAGGAACAAACTTAACCAAAGAGGCAAAGAATCTGTACTCAGACAACTGTAAAATACTCATGAAGGAAATTGAGGAAGACACAAAGAAATGGAAAAAGTTTCCATGCTTATGGATTAGAAGAATAAATATTGTGAAAATGTCTATGTAACCTAGAGCAAGCTACATAGTTAATGAAATCCCTATCAAAATACCATCAACTTTTTTCAAAGAAATGGAACAAATTATCCTAAAATTTATATGGAACCAGAAAAAACCCTGAATAACCAGAGGAATGTTGAAAAAGAAAACCAAAGTTGAAGGCATCACAATTCCATATTTTAAGCTCTATTAAAAAGCTGTAATCATCAAGACAGTATGGTACTGGCATAAAAACAGACTCATAGATCCATGGAACAGAATAGAGAGCCCATAAATGGATCCTCAACTCTATGGTCAACTAGTATTCTACAAAGCAAGAAAGAATGTCCAATGGAAAAAAAAGGCAGTTTCTTCAGCAAATGGTGTTGGGAAAATTGGAACAGCCACATGCAGAAGAATGAAACTAGACCATTTCCTTATACCGCACACAAAAATAAGCTCAAAATGGATGAAAGACCTCAATGTGAGACAGGAGTCCATCAAAATCTTTGAGGAGAACATAGGCAGCCATAGCAACTTCTTGCCAAAGACAAGGAAAGCAAGGACAAAAATGAGCTGTTGGGACTTTGTCAAGATAAAAAGCTTTTGCACAGCAAAGGAAACAGTTAACAAAGAGAACCGACAGAATGGGAGAAGATAATTACAAATGACATATCAAATAAAGGGCTAGAATCCAAAATCAATAAAGAAGTTATCAAATGCAACACCCAAAGAACAAATAATCTAATCACGAAATGGACAGACATTTCTGCAAAGACATCCAAATGGCCAACAGACACATGAAAATGTGCTCAACATCACTCGACATCAGGGAAATACAAATCAAAACCACAGTGAGATACACCTCTCACCAGTCAGAATGACTAAAATTAACCAGTGAGGAAATGATAGGTATTGGCAAATATGTGGGAGAACTGGGAAGCTTCCTACATTGTTGGTGGGAATGCAAGCTGGGGCAGCCACTCTATAAAACAGTATGGAGGTTCCTCAAAAAGTTGAAAATAGGACGCCTGGGTGGCTCAAAGGGTTAAGCCTCTGTCTTCAGTTCAGGTCATGATCTCAGGGCCCTGAGATCGAGTCCCACATCAGGCTCTCTGCTCAGCAGGGAGTCTGCTTCCCCTTCTTTCTCTACTTGCCTCTCTACCTATTTGTGATCTCTCTCTCTCTCTGTCAAATAAATAAATAAAATATTTTTTAAAAAGTCAAAAATAGAGCTATCCTACAACCTAGTATTGCATTACTGGGTTTTTACTCTAAAGATACAAATATAGTGATCCGAATGGGCATGTGAACCCAAAGATTTATAGCAGCAATGTCCACAATAGCCAAACTATGGAAGAGCCTAGATGTCCATCAATAGATGAATGGATTAAAGAAAATGTGGTCTATATACACAATGGAATATTATGCAGCCATCTAGAAAAAACAAAATCTTGCCATTTACAGTGATGTGGATGGAACTAGAGGATATTATGCAAAACAAAATAAGTCAGTCAGAAAAAGACAATTGTTATATGATGTCACTTATATGAGGAATTTGAGAAACATGAGAAAGGATCATAGGGGAAGGGAGGGAAAAATGAAATAAGAAAGAGCTGGGGAGGGAGGCAAACTATAAGAGGTTCTTAATCTCAGGAAACAAACTAAGGGCTCTTGGGGGCATGTAGGGAGAGATAGGGTGGCTGGGTTATGGACATTGGGGAGGGTATATGCTATGGTGAGTACTGTAAATTGTGTAAGACTGATGATTCACAGACCTGTACCCCTGAAACAAATGATACATTACATGTTAATAAAAAATAAAAATAAAAAGGGTAAACATACAATCACCATATGACCCTGCAATTATACTTTTGGTGTTCATCCTAGAGAAATGAAAACTATAGTCACATAAAAATCTGTACAGAAATGTTCATATCAGCTTTATTTCTAATAATCAAAAACTGGAAACCACTCAGGTGTCCTTCAATGGTTGAAAGGTTAAAATAACTATGGTATAAACATTTTATGGAAAAAACTCAGCATTTAAAAGAAACAGACTATTGATACATAACAAATCTTCAGAGAATTATAATGAGTGAAAAAAATCTCAAAATGTAACATATTGTATAAATCCATTTATATAACATTTTGAAATGACAACTGTTAGTGGCTGTCTGGGGCTAGGAAGCGTGGGTAAGGGTGGAGGCATCAATACATATGGTTATAAAAGAGGAACACCAAGAATCTTTATGGTGACAGAAGGACTCTGAAAAAACTTTTTTTTAAGATTTTATTTATTTATCTGAGAGACAGAGAAAGAGTGAGCATGGGCAGTGGAAAGGGGTAGAGGGAGAAGCAGACTCCCCACAGAGCAGGGAGCCTGGTGCTGGGCTCGATTCCAGGACCCTGAGATCATGAGCTGAGCCAAAAGCAGATGCTTAACCAACTGAGCCAAACAGGTGCCTGAAGTGCTTTGCTCTTGACCACGGTGGATACCTGAACCTGGACACATAAAGAACTAACATTATAGAGTTATATCACACACATATACACACATGCACACACACACACACACACAAATATGTACAAGAAGAGAGGAGAAAAAGGTGAGGAGACTTATTTCAAGTTACAGTTTGAAATAGTTTGGAATAGAGCCATGTCTTTGCAGGTTAAATAAGAAAGAGAGAGAGAGTGCTGGGAAAAAAATGGAAACGCAAGTCACAGAGAGTGAGACGGTATTTCCAAAGCATATATCTGATAAGAGATGTATATAAAATATATTTCAAAGTTATAATAATGGAAAACAACAAACCCCACTTTAAAATGGACAAAGCAGATGATCGCTTAACCAAAGAAGATAACACATAGTCAGTTTGACATCACAATGCATCATTGAAATGCAAAAGAAAACCAAATTAAACACCCAAAGGAATGGCTACATTAAAAATCGTTCACGATATGAAATTCTGCCAAAGATGCAGAGCAACTGAAATTCTCATACATCTCTGATGGGAATGCAAAATTGTGCATCACTTTTGAAAACAGCTTGGTAGTTTCTTATCAAATTAAACACCACCACAAGGCCCCGAAATCTCATTTCCAGGTAGGATCTCATTTCATTCGCAGTGGTTTTTTATTTGCAATGAAAACCATGTCCCAACGATCTGACTAAGGTACTTAGAGGAAGTAGTATTTGCAAGTGCATACAATGCCAGCAACTGTAGTCTTCACATTTAAGAAAGATGTTAAATAGTGAATTTTACCTCATCTTCAAGAAAAATTTATATCAGTAAGAAAGAGGGACTAAGAAAAAACACCAGACTGAACAAGATATTAGAGTGATTCTTGAATGGGGCTTCTTTGAATTCAAATGTCTGCTTATTATAATCTAAGGAATAAAGTTAGCTAATCAGTCCATATTACAGTGTTTTACATACAGTCAATACTCACTTAATATATATTTAGGGAATTAAACTAAAGTGGTTCAAGCTCCACTCTTTCTTCAAATCCAGTTGAATTCCCACCTTTTACATGAGAGTTTTGTTTATTTTTTCTTTTCTTTCTTTTTTTTTTTTTTTGGAAGATGTTATTTATTTGACAGAGAGAAACAGCCAGAGAGGGAACACAAGCAGGGGGAGTGAGAGAGGGAGAGGCAGGCTTCCCGCCGAGCAGGGAGCCCGATGTAGGGCTTGATCCCAGATTTCTGAGATCATGACCTGAGCCAAAGGCAGTCGCTTAACCAACTAAGCCACCCAGGCACCCCGAGTTTTGCCGATTTCTTCCCCCTACCACTAACCAACTCTCTTTCTTTCCATCAAGCTTATTTCTTACTCTTCTAAATTCCAAGAGTTCACTCCTTTGGAATTTTATGTATAGCATGTATTTGCAATCCATTCATACACATATATATGGCACATCTCCCCAACTAGGTTATAGGTCCAATATGCCCCATGGTGCCTGAGAGAATAAATTCGTCTGTTTAATGCTCAAGGTGCAATCTCGTTACTCTAACCAAGGAAACATTTTGTTTGTTTTTTTGTTTTCATATGTATTCATCTTCTTCTTTTTTTTTTTTTAAGAGAGATCATTTCTAAGGGATTTAGATTTACAGAAAAATTCAGAAGATAGTACATATAGTTCTACTATACCCTTACCCAGCTTCCCCTATTATTAACATTTTACATTAGTATGGTGCATTTGCTAGAAGTAATCAACCAGGGGCCCCTGGGTGGTTCAGTCATTAACGGTCTGCCTTCGGCTCAGGTCATGATCCCAGGGTCCTGGGATCAAGGCCCGCATCAGGCTCCCTGCTCAGCAGGAAGGCTGTTCCTCCCTCTCCCACTCCCCTTGATTGTATTTCCTCTCTCACCGTCTCTCTCTGTCAAATAAATAAATAAAATCTTTTTTAAAAAACGATCTCCTTTTAAAATAAAGAACTAATCAACCAATAGTGAAACATTATTATTAACGGTTTTAAAACCCACAGTTTTTTCAGATTTCTTAATTTTTACTTAACACCTTTTCACTGCTCAAGGATCCCATCCAGGATATCACATTACATGTATTTGTCAAATCTCCTTAGGCTCTTCTTTGCTATAACAGTTTTTTGGACTTACCCAGGAAAACCTTTTCAGAAAATTTCATCATGAGGTAACTTTTCTCTTAAGAATCACCCAGGGAGGGTTACCTGGGTGGCTCAGAGGGTTAAAGCCTCTGCCTTCGGCTCAGGTCATGATCTCAGGGTCCTGGGATCAAGTCCCACATCAGGCTCTCTGCTCAGGTGGGGTGTCTGCTTCCTCCTCTTTCACTGCCTGCGGCTCTACCTATTTGTGATCTCTCTCATGATCCGGAGACCCGGGATCAAGTCCCACATCAGGCTCCCTGCTCGGCGGGAAGCCTGCTTCTCCCTCTCTCACTCCCCCTGCTTGTGTTCCCTCTCTGGCTGTGTTTCTTTCTGACAAATAAATAAGAAAATATTTTTAAAAAAAGAAAAGAAAGGAAAAGAATCACCCAGGGGCACCTGAGGGGCTCTCAGATGGTTCAGCATCTGCCTTTGGTTCAGGTCATGATCTCCGGGTTCTGGAGCCCCATGTCTGGCTCCCAGCTCAACGAGGAGTCTGCTTCTCTCTCCCTCTGCCTTTGCCTCTCCCACTGTTTTGTGCTCTTTCTGTCTCTGTATCTCTCTCAAATGAATAAATAAAATCTTTCTTAAAAAGTCACCCAAAACATGTAGTTTCTTTTTATGGCCTTTTATCTTTGTGGACTGTATCATAATTCTAAGGGATAAAAAGAGATAAGAAGTTCACATGGCACATCAAACAGCAGTTTATTATCCTACAGAGTCATTGCCTAAAACACATAAGGGCAAAAAAGCTAGTGCATCGAAACTTACTTCTAGACACGTCTCTTCAGGGCATAGACTTGGCCTTTCCTTCCACTCTCCACTTCCACACTCAAGATCACCACACATGATTGGACAAGCCCGTTTACGGCCCAGAGGCACACAGGTAAGGTTAAGGGGGATCGAATCTAAACCCCACTATTCCTCAAGCTATCCACCCAGGCTTTGCCTCTTCCTAAAGGAATTGCTTTTGTCTAATTTTCAGAGACGCTGTTCAGGCTAAAGAAATTTGGGGTTTCCAAGTATAGTGTCCAGAAAGACTCCAATGCCCAAGTCAGTATTGTTTCATCTCCTACCCAAATGCCTGAAATAGCCTTCTGATTGCAATGCCTTTATACAACATTCTTTAGCATAACAAATAAAATATTTACTATCTTGTCTCAATTTATCCTAATAGTCCTACCTGTCTTTGCTATCCAACATGCGGACTGTAATTTAGCCTCACAGGGATACTTGAATATGACAAGCTCTTCTATGCCTCTAGAAAATAGAGACAAAAGAAGCCCAAGGGAGATCTGGAGAATATGAGGTCAAAGGGACCTGTGACCCAGTTCCTAGATAAAACCATGGGAAGTATCAAGACGCCAGCACAAAAATGAATGTTCGATGTGCCTAATCATATTGAGCAGTCGACTGCCTTCCAGGAGCAGCAGAATGTCTGGGAAGACAATGAAATAGCTGAGAGAGAGGCAGACATGAAGAAATCCTGTGCATGAAAATTAGAACAGATTCAGCAGTGACCTGTGGGAGCCAAAGTCCAAAGAAGAGACAGAAACAAAATATGTCAGTACATGACTGGGGAAGGACAGCAACTAGGAGCACACAGGGATGGCTCTCACCAGCTAAACCCCAAAGCTCAGACCTAACCAAGGTTCAGGGGCACTAAAGTGACTGAGATGAAATCTTCATCACCAAACAAAAGGAAGGTTTAATATAGATAGTAGTTGTGTTATAGGAAAGTAAGGTTAGAATTTTGAGATATCTTGGTTTATAGACTCAACAACAAATAATTCTTTCTTTTTTAAAGATTTTATTTATTTATTTGACAGAGAGAGAGATCACAAGTAGGCAGAGAGGCAGGCAGAGAGAGAGAGGAGGAAGCAGGCTCCCTGCTGAGCAGAGAGCCCCATGCGGGCCTTGATCCCAGGACCCTGAGATCATGACCTGAGCAGAAGGCAGAGGCTTAACCCACTGAGTCACCCAGGCGCCCCTTACATATAATTCTTAAGTAACTTAGAACTTATTAATGTTCTCCATGCATGGCAAGTCCTCAATGAATGTCTATTACTAAAGTGAACAAAATTCATAATAATTATTTTAAGCCATCCCCAAGTTCTGAAATTCTTTCGATTTTTTTCCAAAATGCTCCAGTTACCCACTAGGTGGCGTACATTATCTGGAGGTCTTTACCTCCTGGATTGCTAATAGGAATTTCCCCCCCCACTGGACCTATGTTCTTTGTTTGCAGCTGGCAGAGATGTTTCCAAGTATCTTACCAGAGACTTAAACTTTTTCTTCTAATGCAAAACTGATGAGATTTCCCCCCTCTAATCTTTCCCAGGCCATGTCTAAGTGCTGAAGAAAAAACCTGAAATATCTAGCTATTGCTCATCTAAATACCAGAGCAGCTGCGGAAAACTCATCCATTTCACTTTCTTAAACATATTCTTTGGACACAGACTTTGAAGCATTGTCCTCCCTCTGCATGTATCTCTCAGACCCGTCTCATTTCTATGTCCTCCACCTGCCTTTCTCCATGAAAAATAATATTTTATTTTAACTTAAATATATTTACTAAGGCTTTCTATTTAAAACTTTCTGAATTTTGGATAAGAACAGCTATGAGAAATGCCAAAGCAGCTTAGAAAAACTTACTTGGGAGACAAGCTTCTCAAGAAGTAACTTTAAATTTTTAAACATTGGTGATTTCACCCTCTGAAAAATAAAACAAAGAAAAATCTCAGTTACTTGAAGGTAAGTGAAACTAGAAAGATGTGTGATAGGCCCTGGAAAAAGGAGAATGAAAAATGAAAACTTAAATATGTTTAATTTTTCTGGCCTGGACTTGGGAGAACACTAAATCATTGTCCACGAACTTTGGGGAATTTTGTTGTTTCCGGGGGTCTTTCCTCTTTCTGGGCTTCTCGCTACAGTGAGGTAGCATCCAGGGCTGATTTATTATCATTCACAGATTCCAGGGTCTGAAGGCTGTTCCTTGCTGACTCCCAGCCATCTCACCAGACTAGCACTCATTCGCCAGCCACAGACAACTTACTGTGTACCTCCACCTCCCAGGGAGCTATAAATCCGTAAGTCCACCACCACTGCCCCCTTATAGGCCTTAGCTGGACAATGACATTGCCATTCCTTCAAGAAAGAGGTATGGGAATTCTCCTCCAATCAGCCCTCTCACTGCCTCCTGCCTCATCAATCACCCAGTCCTGTAATTTGGATTTACTCTGCCATTTCCTGTTTCCATTCTTTCCACTCAATTCCTAATATCCTTCTCTTGGTTTTAGCTATGGTCAGCTCTACTCAGTACTGCTGCAAGCTCTTAACACATTTCCCTGGCTCGCCGCCCTCCAGCTCCTCATGCATTGTCCCCAGATTGGTCTTTCTCCAACACAAGTGTGATCATGCAACTAATCCCTGTTTAAATCCTGTTCTGTCTCTAGAATACAAGTCCAGATTCACCAGAAGGCCCTTCCTCCTCATACAAGTCAGCCCCCGCCTCCTGTAATATCATCCACCTCTCCTCCTGACCTGAACCCTGCATTCCAGTCGTCTAAACCACTGACGTTCACAAAGGGGCCCTCCTCCTCCATGGTCCATGCTTTCTTAGTGCTCAGGCTACATCCCTTGCTTGCAATGTTCCTCTATCTTCTCCCTCATTCATCTAGAAAACTCATCATTCTTCAAGACCCAGAACATCCCCCAAATTGATCATTCGTTTCTCTGTCCTGTCTTGGTAACTTGTATATAAATCTGTCAGAGGGTCGTTGTCCTTTAATGCCAATACCATGAGTTCCCTAATAGTAGGTTCCTTAGGTTTGTGTTCTTTAGTGACAGGCACTGTGTTTAGCCCTACTCAGTCTCAGAATACTTTGAACAATGAATCAATGAAGAGGCAGGATATTAATGACCAAAATTCACTGACTGCATAATAAGACAAGCACTTTGCTAAATGTTTATAAACATTATCTCATTTAATTCAATAGCCCAATGAAGTAAGTTCTATAATTATTCTGGTTAGCAGAAGATAAATTTCAGGAAGTCAAGAAATATATGCAAAAACAATATATCTAATTGAAGGGCTCAGAGTCTTTGTTTAGTTTGTTCCACCAGAGCTGAATCTCTTCACTCAAATCTATGCTGCTTTCCCAAAAACTGAGTATGAGGAAATATTACTCTGGCTTTCAAAACATTTTTTTTTTAAAGGTCATGGATTCTGTAATCTAACCCCTTGAGAGCTTGAATGATTCCAGAAAAAGGGCAAGTCTTTTAAGCCTGGTTTGTGAACATTTAGTGAGGGGAGTCTCACTAATACCCCTGGGCATTGTCAGGAAGCAGCATAGTTTCTCTAGGAATAAGCAATTCCCAACCAGCTTCCATCCTTTCTGGTAGACGGGATGAAGTGAACTTCAATCAGGGAACTAGAGTAGGTGTGTAGGGATGTATGTGACTCCCCAGCATCCTCCAAGCCCTGCCCCACCACACAGTAGCCATGCCACATTGCATGTTGATGTTGTGTACTGGGTGTTCAGGGGTCAGTACTATTAGGTCAAAACTAGTTTTTCTCGAAGCACTTGTCTATAGAGCTACCATCTGCATGCTTGATAAAAATGAATTTCTTGGGGCACCTGGCTGTCTCAGTTGGAAAAGCATGTGACTCAATCTCAGGATCAGGAGTTCGAGCCCCAGATTGGGTGTAGAGATCACTTAAATAAATAAAACTAAAAAAAATTCTTTATTTTAGTGCTCAGAGATTCTGAATCAGTAGGTCTAGGAACCCAGGAATCTTCTCCCAGAGGAAACAGATACAGGTAAGCCAGGGCCACTCCAGAACTTCAGAAACATGTCTGAAAACCAACATGAGATCACATCCCCTTGCTAGGAGCCTCAGTTTAAGCCAGTTAGGATCCAATTTTATCTTGATAATGGTTCCTGGTCTTGGTCCAAATGCTAGGGTGACCAGCTGTCCGTGTTTTCCCAGAATTTTCTTGGTTTTAGTGCTGAAATTCCACATCCCAGGATATCCCTCATTCCCAAGCAAATCTGGGTTATTGGTCACTTTAGAGGTGATCTAGGATGTTGTCCCAGTCAAACTGGAAAAAGGGTCTTCTGTTCACACTTTCTTCCCTTCTCAGCCCCACTCTGGAACCAAACAAGGCAGCATGTTGTCCCTACTCCTACTGGCAGCCATCTTACAGCCACAGGGAAGCTGGCCCGAGGACAACACACGGGAGAAGGTAGAACAGACTACAAACAGCAAAACAGAGCCCCAGTCCTGGCTGGACATGCCTGGGACCCCACCTCTGTGCAATAATAAATGTCCTTATTGTTCATTCTAGGTTGGTTTAGAGTTCCACCCTTACATGCAAAAACATTCTAACCAATGCGGTTTGGCAAAACAGAGTGTTAGGAAGAAATATGACAAAGCCTCTTTCAGACAAAATGAAGATGTGGACTAAGAAACAGGACAGTAGGGTAAATTTGTCACCTTTGAATGTGCCTAAGAAATTCTGCGGGGTTCTGTCTTATTGAAAGTTATGGGGAAATGTGTATGCAAACTTGAACTAATATGTAAAATATCCTACAAAAGCTGGCATAATGACCTAAATGTAACAAGATGAAATTTAATAGCCATATATGTAAAGCCCTACTTTCAGGCCCAAAATAGTCATTAATTTCACAAGGGCAAAATGGTGGAAACATGGCTTAAGAGCAGCACGTGTGAAAGATTTAGGGATTTGGGTTGACCATGAACTCAATATAAGCCAACGGTATGATGCGGCTGCCAAAAATGCTAATGCTAGTGTAGGCTGCCTTACTAGGAGTGTGACAAAGATCTCCCTCAGGCCACACGAGCTATAATAACCTTTTACAAAACAGGATTTTTCCACTTTTACAACCACCTGTGTTCTCCTGTTTAATCTGTGGAAATTCTACATAACCTCCCCCATCAAATATTTCTGAGAATCCTTTGGAGTCTCACTGTGAGCTTGTCCTTCTACTTTCTTCTTAGAAACTAACGCAACCATGGATTAAGCTAGCTGTCTGCTTTTTTTACATTCCCATACTCAAGCTACCAAACACTGATAAGTGATAGCACTACAAACTCACCATGATTATCCCAAGCTAGGCCCCTCCATACTATTCAACAATCTTTCAGTACCCCAAGACACAGCTCTTTCCTCTTCCTCATTAACTTTCACTCCTCCTCTTAAGACCCACACTTCATTTCTCCCTGGGGACCTAACCTCTTTCTCCATGAAAATATAATCTGAATTAACATAGCCCTTGCCCTAATCTCCCTCAGGATCTCAGCATCCTGATTTTCTCGACATCCGTGGGAAGTTTCAACCTCAAACTGAGAGACACTGAGACCTGTGGAGGCCAACAAACTTCTCAACGGGGCATCCTCAAAGACCACCATGTTTTTCATGAATCCCTTTGGTCCCAAGACCTCTGACATTGCAGAATAAACAACAAAAGAGCCAGGGTCCTCTAGGTGACAGGTAGAGCTGTGTTTCACCCTACACTATTACCTGGTGCCAGCTCGTGCCTCCACATATCAAGAAAAACAGATCCTTCAGCTCTTGCTGGTGGAGTCCCTTCAGAGGGGCTGGAAGTTAATATGTCTTCTCTTTTTTACCATCCCTACTTCCATCACCTCCAATCCCACACTGACCCTGGACAATCAAACCCTTCTTCTTCATCATTTCACCAAATGATAAAGCTTTCCTGAAAACTGGCATATATAACTCACCACGCCACAGGGTGAACACCTGTTCAGAGCTCTTTTCTCTCCAGAATTTCCATCCTCTTGTGGGGAGGGACAGATTTTTTTTCTCTTTGTGCATATATACTCAAGTCTTGCCGTACTCAAGTCTTGACATACTTGATATACTCAAGTCTCACCAAACCTCTAAGAAATAATAGAACAAGATTTTTTTTAAAAAAAAATCTCTTGACCCAGTGGCATAAACTAATAAAAGTGTACCCTGGAGTAGAATCTGATGTAAATCCTTTCCAATAAATAAGCTCACATCTCTCTTTCACCTTTGAGCATTAAAAGTAGAATTGACTAAGCAATAGCAGTCTTTTTTTTAAGGGTTTGATGTAAGAAATATAGAAGCCAACCTCATATTTTCCACCTCATATTTTCCTTCTACAGTATTGGGGTGGAATTACAAAAGAAGAGAATGCAGGGTCAGTTTCCTGAGCCGGAGTGCTCTGGGATTATAGCAGAGGGTGGACTCTGAGCTGGCCGAGATTGACCATCCCTTCTGTCTGTTCTGGTGGGGCTTAGCATGGACAGACTTAGTCCTCCTCAGTTTCAGGTCCTCAGCCTCCCCAGAATGGCCACGCCTCCCCAGCAAGTCCCCATTCACAAAACTGGTTCTACTGTCACTAGGTTTTACCAATGTTGCCACAATATGGTCCTCATTAGCTTCTTGATGCCCCCACCTCTTCTCTTCTCAGTCAATTTCACATTTTAACTCCTGCCCTCTGTCACTGAGATCCCCAGTGACCACCTTGTTGCAAATTCAACAACGTTCTCCAAGCCCTCTCTTACTTGAATTTTCTACAATATCTGTTGCTGGTTTTTACTGATCTTTTCTTGAATGTTTTCTTCCTTGCCTCCCATGATATCACTGGGTTTAATTGCTCTTTCTCTCCCCAGGTCATTCAGTCTCTGTGCCCCTAGTTGTCATCTCTGTGTTCCCCAATATTCTGGTCCTTTTTCTCTCCTATTTTTGCCCCACTTTTGAGGGATTGCACCCCATCACATGGGGTGCATAACTAACCCTTACAGACTGCCAACTTCCAAAGCCATACCTTTAGTGCCCATCTTGTTTCTGAGTTCCTAAACCATCCGCTCCCTCAAGTACATATTAGATATCCAGTAAGAGATTTCAAACACAACATGTTTAAAATTGAACCCCAAATCACACTCCTCCACCCCAAACCTAGGCCTTCTTCCCCTGTGAGCTTTACCTCTATTAATGATGCTATGTTCACATACCTGGGGGGCATCAGGAATTTCTCCCATTCCTTTACTCTCTCACATTTCTTCTGTGGATTAAAACCTTGTGCCTTCTGTAGAGGCCCAGTGTCTACTGCCTTAGTTCAGGTTTTTATTACTGTCCAGGTGATGGCAACACCCCTCTAAAAGGTCTCCTTCATTTCAATCTCTTGTCCCATCCTCTTTCCACTGCCTATCTATTCTCCTAACTATTACTAGATAACTATTGTTTCTAATGATATGATCATCTCATTCCCTTACTTAATCTTCTTTATTAGTGCCTTCTCACAGACTTCATGACAAATGCCAAATTCTTTACCAAGAACTAAGGCCATTATTATCTGCGCCTGCTTTACTAGCCTCTTACCAGCACTCTCTAACTCACTCCTCATGTTGTAACTACAGGAGTCATAGTCTCAGTCCCATGAGAAAATTCTGCAGCATGAAAGAATAAATATATCAATGAATAGCAGAGAGCAATGCCTTCCTTCCCTTAAAAACCATCAGTTCAGTTCTAAGCATCATTGTCCATTGTGTACCTGTATGTTTCTCCCAACACTAGATTATGTGGTCCCTAAAGGCAGTAGTGGAACTTTGTTCATATTTTAATCTCTAATGTTTAGCATGGTGCCTGGCCTATTACATCATTCAATAAATGCTATGGAAGAAAAACCAAACAAAGAGGGGGTGGGAATGAGAGAAAATAAAAGGAAAAGGTACAAGAGAAAGAGAAAAGAAAAAGAAACTGAAAGAGAATTTTTTTAAAAAGAAAGACACAAAGAGAGTAAGAGGGAGGGAGGTACAAAGTGGGAGGGGAG
>PITA01022455.1:0-30313 GCA_004023965.1 Spilogale gracilis | reverse complement strand
TTTTTTTTTTTTTTAAGATTTTATTTATTTGACAGAGAGAAACACAGCCAGAGAGGGAACACAAGCAGGGGGAGTGAGAGAGGGAGAAGCAGGCTTCCCGCCGAGCAGGGAGCCCGATGCGGGGCTCGATCCCGGGTCTCCGGGATCATGACCTGAGCCGAAGGCAGTTGCTCAACCAACTGAGCCACCCAGGCGCCCCTCCTCATTTTTTTTTTAAGATTTTATTTGACACAGAGAGAGTTCACAGGTAGGCAGGCAGTGAGAGAGGGGGAAGCAAACTCCCTGCTGAGCAGAGAGCCCGATGTGGGGCTTGATCCCAGGACCCTGAGATCATGACCTGAACCAAAGGCAGAGGCTTAACCCTCTGAGCCACCCAGGCACCCATCCATAAAAAAAAAAAAAAAAAAAAAAAGATACCAGGATTTGAAGCTCTGGTTTTATTTATTTATTTATTTTTAGGATTTTATTTATTTGAGAGAGTATGAGAGGAGAGGAGAAGGTCAGGAGGAGAAGCAGACTCCCTATGGAGCTGGGAGCCCAATGTGGGATTCAATCCCGGGACTCCAGGATCATGACCTGAGCAGAAGGCAGTTGTATAACCAATTAAGCCATCCAGGGACCCGATTTCTCATTTCTAAAAAAATAAAGTCTAGAGGTGCCTGGATGGCTCAGCCATTAAGCGTCTGCCTTCAGCTCAGGTCATAATCCCAGGATCGTGGGATCAAGCCCCACATCTGGCTCCCTGCTCTGTGGGAAACCTCCCTCTGTCACTCTACCTGCTTGTGTTCCCTTTCTCACTGTGTCTGTCAAATAAAATATTTAAAATAATTTAAAAATAAGGTCTTTTCTGGGTCATTTTGACACTGAAGAAAATCTGTGAAGTATCTATTAATATTTAGCGCCAGTGGAGGCTCAGTCTGGATTCTCTTCCCTGTGTTGCTTGAACAAGTTGTCGTTCACCCTCCATAATCAAGGTAGCCCCTTCCATATGAAGAATGGGTTACTAATCTCATAGGTAGATCAAATCCACAAACATTGAGTGTTTACTCTGAGAACTGCACTGAGATTGGAGGGAAAAGGATGAATTAGAAGCCAAATACAGGTTTCCAATCCTTGAAGGAGAGAGGAAAGTAGAAAAGATATAAATGGAGGTAAATTTTAAAGATTATTTATTTGACAGAGATCATAAGTAGGCAGAGAGGCAGGCAGAGAGAGGAGGAAGCAGGCTCCCTGCCCAGCAGAAGGCCCGATGCAGGCCTCCATCCCAGGACCCTAAGATCATGACCTGAGCCGAAGGCAGAGGCTTTAACCCCCTGAGCCACCCAGGTGCCCAATGGAGGTAAATTTAAACAATACAAAAGATTTGAATAATAGCTCAAGATAATGTTATGAAAAAGTGTATATATGCCTAATTATTCACTGAACTAAATAACTGAAACTAAACAGGCAGAAATCCCTTCAGGAATGAATGCAAGAGAAGACATTGGTGTTGAGCCTTGGAAGTAGATAGGATTGGGACAAAGTGGGATATGAAGTTTAAAAATTTATTATGGAGAGTATGCATAGTTTTGAGTGGTAACTCAGTAATCAGAATCTCTGGCCTCTAAACATAGGCATTGAAAAAGTTATTGTGCTTCCAATGGATTTGTAAAGAAGGGCGCAAGGACTTGTGAGCAAATAAGATGGCCACTGGGTTCAAAACTACCTTCTCTTTGGGGCGCCTGGGTGGCTCAGTTGGTTGGGCGACTGCCTTCAGCTCAGGTCATGATCCCGGAGACCTGGGATCGAGTCCCACATTGGGCTCTCTGCTTGGGGGGAGGCCTGCTTCTCCCTCTCTCACTTCCCTTGCTTTTGTTCCCTCTCTGGGGCTTTGTTTCTGTCAAATAAATAAAATCTTTAAAAAACAAACAAACAAAAAAAACTACCTTCTCTAGGAAGTATTCTAGATTCTTTTCTGTTCTGAGCTTGAGCTTGTCTTCTACTGTGCAGTTTCAGGTTCATATGTTTATTGATATTTTGCCTTTGAAAGTTTACTTCAGTTGTATATCACTGTACACTCTGGATGATGGTAAATCTCTAAGTAGAATCTATGCTAACCAGTTGTTGTAAGAATCAGATTTAATGTGGCTTTGGTGATGTCATGGCACTTTGTAAACTGTAATTTGTAAATCTGAAGGGTGTTCTAGCTTTGCAAATGACATTAAGTATAGTCCAGGATGACAATGCTAGAACCAGAACCCAGCTCTTCTGATCATCAGCAATGGCTGCTATCTTTTCTTTTTTCTTTTTTTTACATTTTATTTATTCATTTGAGAGAGTGTGTGAGAGAGAGCATGAGAGGGGAGAGGGTCAGAGGGAGAAGCAGACTCCCCATGGAGCTGGAAGCCTGATGTGGGACTTGATCCCAGGACCCTGGGATCATGACCTGAGCTGAAGGCAGTTGCTTAACCAACTGAGCCACCCAGATGCCCCTGCTATCTTTTCTAATCATATTTGTAAATATTTGAGTGTCTACATGTATTATGCACCAGGCTAAGGGCTGGGGGAATAACTATATCCAAGACAAATATGGAGTGCCTGTGGCTCAGTCTGTTAAGCATCTGACTTTTTTTTATAGATTTTATTTATTTGACACAGATCACAAGTAGGCAGAGAAGCAGGCAGAGAGAGAGGAGGGAGGTAGCAGTCTCCCTGCCCTGCTATCTATCCTATGCGGACCTCAATTCCAGGACCCTGAGATCATGACCTGAGCAGAAGGCAGAGGCTTTAACCACTGGGCCAGCCAGGCGCCCAAGCATCTGGCTCTTGATTTCAGCTCAGGTCTTGATCTCACAGTCATGAGTTCAAGCCCTGAGTTGAGTTCTGCACTGGGGTATACCTAGAAAAATAAGATTCTTTCCCTTTATAAGCCTATATGGAGGAGGCAGATAAACAAACGCAAGCAAATTAAGTTATGGCAACTTATTATGACAAAGTTGTCATATGACAAAGTGACAAAATTAGGTTGCTTTAGATAATGTAGTGGGGGAAGACTGAACAGGTATTATTGAAGCTCAAACCTGAAAGAGACTGAAGTCAGCAGAAACGAATTGGGAAGAGAGGGGAAAAGGAAATGTCAAGTACAGAACCTTAGGGAAGGAAAGAGCTTGGCAGAATCTACTGCGAACTGACGGAAGGCCAGGGTGAAGATGGTAGCAAGTTGAAGCAGTAGAGAGGAGTTAGCATAGGTCACAACCTCAAATGCAAAGCTGGGCTGACAATGTAAATGGAAAAACTGGGGAGGTGTAAGTGCTTACCAAAGTGATAGGGATGGTGAAAGACTGAAGCACATCCTGCCCCATCTACTGGGCCATATGTCCTTGTTACCCAGTTCTGCCAGATCTCCTGTTTAAGAGACAGAAATCTGAATTTTTAAGGTATTCTGACTTTTAAATGTTTGTTCAAATTTGTTAAAAACGCCATGAGCCAAACAAAACACAATTATGTTTATTCCTAAAACATACTCGATAGACCGAAGCCCCCTCCTCCCCGTGCTCTCCTTTTCTTTCTTGCAGCAGATCCCACGACTCAGCCAGTTAGCTGCTTCTTTTTGTTAACTACCCACTCTTCCTGCTGGAATTCAGTTCACCCCAAGCTTGGTTGCTAAGAGGGAAATCAGCTCTTTAGCATCTCTCATTATCTTGCTATCACCAAAGACAAATGTGTATACATACATATATAAATGTGTACATATACATATATTCAAGTACATACTTTTTATTTCCCAAGGTTCTGCTGCAAATTGGTGGGGAAACAAAAAAGGGACAAAAATAACTTGCTCCGGAAGAGTTACCAGAGTGTAGAATTGAGCTGTTAATTCTGGCTGCTGACTCTTGCTCAGATAGTAACTGGATGCAGTCTAGGCCTTTACAGTTGGGCTCTTACCCCTCAGTGGGGCAGTCTGCAAAACTCAGGCCTTCTTTTGAGTTTCCCTTCTTCAATTTTGAGGAAGGGTTCAAGTCCACGAAGACGGAACCTCCCCAACAGTACATACTTCAAGGTCTCAGGAAGGTAACTGGCATTCCTTAACTGCGTGACCATTGCACGTGACAACTTCTCACCATTTTCTAATCTCTAAAATGCTAATTATACCCTCCTCTGAAGGGCTAGTGATGTCAAAAGGAGGTAAGTCTGTAAGGTGAGTGGCACAGAGTAGGTGGTCAGCTAACATTTGACTCAGCCCCATTAAGCAATGATCCCCGGGGGTTTTCCTCACAAAGTTTCAGAAGGATATTCCTGTGGTTCTCTATCCACTTTTCTTCAGTATTTGCTCAGCACAGACTAGGCGTCCCACAAAAGTGAGTGAATGGAAACTCTGAGCAGTGGAGGGGACCCACCCCAAGAAAAACACATTTTAAGAAAATGCGGCTACAGGCCTTGGGTTACTGGGCAGCGGTACCTTTCAGAACCTCCTTGGTGCCCTCACATCTTGCCTGGGGGCCCTGCTCCAAATGGCTCATTTAACCAGTCAAATTAAAACCTTGGTCGCCGGGAAAACACAGGAACTGTCCTCTCTCCCAAACCGGGGTTGCTGAAGGAGACCCCTGCTTAGTTTTAGAGTTTACACTCCCCCTAAGATCCCGCCTCCTTCCACGAGGAAAGCCTATCAACGTTCCTCTAGCGATGAGCGGCAGCTCCTTAGAGGCCAATGAACTCCGCTCGCAGGAAGAAACCCGCCCATCCCTTGTGGCGTCAGTTGATCTCGGGCAGATAGAAACAGCACCTGCGCTTCCTCGTTGAGAGCTTGTTGGAGGGTGTTTGCGTTGAAGTTGATTGAGTTGGGACCTTAAAGGGGAAGGAGCGGAGCGAGCCGGGGCCCTTTAAAACGAAGCGCGTGGTGCCTGCCCCTTTAAGGCGTCCGGACGACTGAATCTGAGCTCCAGATTACCCTGAGTTTCCGTCGCAGGCTGCGAGGAAAGGCTCTTTAGCTGGGTCCGGGTGCTCGGCGGCGGCGGCTTCATCCCCGCTCGTCCTCCCCGGGCCCGGAGACACCCCCGCCCCAGTCATGCTGAGCGGAGTATGGAAGCAACTGACTACGAAGTGCTATCCGTGCGAGAGCAGCTCTTCCACGAGAGGGTTCGCGAGTGCATTGTGAGTACGAGACCGGGGCAGGAACGGTAAACAGGACCAAGCTGGAGAGAGGGAGAAGTTCGGGTCAGAGTGCGAACACCGGGCTAAGAGCGCCCTCAGGGCCTGCGTGGTACAGGGGCGAGCGACGAATGGCCCTGGCCTGACAGAAGGACCGGCGCCGGAGCTGGCGAACCTCTAGATCGGATCAGTTGGGGAGCTGCGGGATAAACAAAGCCGCGGGTCGGTTTCCGTTCCTTCCCTCTACACTCCCCTCCCCCCGCCCGCCCTCCAGTCCCCCACCCCTGCGGGGCTTCAGGGCGTGGGTCTGCGAGCCTAGCGATTTCGATGATAATCGGATTGTCTGAGAGGGATGGGTTTAATTGGGGGAGACTCCGCAAACTCGAAACGGAGACGTCCAAACGCTGAACCAGGTTCCAGAAAAGACTTGGAAGGTGTAGGAGTGACATTCGAGAGGAACGGGGCACTTTGGTGGGTCTCCACCTTCGAAAGGAAGGCCTCTTGTGGGGTGGATTCTACTGTGTAGAGGTGGAGAACAACTAAGTTATCTGCCCCCCGCCCCACCCGCACTGGTGCCTGTTGGAAACCCCTGTAAGCCCAGGTTCCTAGCTCCCCAGCCATTCAGGGATTTCCCCCGTGAGTGGTTCCCCCTCTCCCCTTTGCTCCCAGAGGGCCGCAGGCTGCGTTCTCTACTCCCCTACTGCCACCTTGAGCTACAGCTGAACCTGCCAACACAGCGATGGAGTGCTCGTTTCTGGGCCCCAGGGAAAACGGGGGGGGGGGCGGTACATAGGGACCTGCGTCTTGCTCTGGCCTGCTTTCAAATCTCCTGTCTCCCCTGTCTCTTTCCTCAGAGTTCCCCCGAGTAGCCCTTACCCCCTAACACTAAATGGAAGACAAAAAGGAAAGGTTGGGAGACTGGAAGTGTTAATGAGTAGGGGGACCCACTGATGAGGTCATCCTTTATTTTTCTCAGTTGGCTCTGGGCAGCTGCAGCCCGGAGGAGGGGCAAAGTGAGCCACCAGGTCTGCTCTTACCTGTGAGGACTGAAAAGTATGGAATCCTTCAGTCCATGTGTGGAACTCTAGATCAGCTTTCCTTTTGTGATCCCTAGTGGATAGTCCCACATGGTGAAGTTCGGCATGTTGTGGAGACAGGCCCAGGCCTTGAAACATTGTAGGGACAGAGGCCCACATTCCTGGAGAACAGGGAGGGGTGAGACCTTGGACAGAGAAGCAGCCTCCTAGATGTCTCCCCCATTCTTTAGTCCTATTAGCTGAGGACATCAGTGCTGGCCAAGGGCAGCCTGAAGACTTCTGGTACCTCCCCCAGCTGGCTCCCATCTCCGGCTCTGGAGAATGACCTAGCCTCTGCTGGAACTGCGTGGAGCTCCAGCCTGACCTTTTGAGCCCTCCCACCTTCCTGGCTATTACGCAAGCCCAAGGGCAGAAGGAGCACTAGGTAGTAGAAAGTCTTCAGCACAATTTGAGTAACTCATTCCACTCTACTTCCCTAATGCTAAAAGCTAAAATTTTGTTCTAAACCCAACACTCTCCTTGGGTCTCTTTGACTTCTTCCTTCCATGCACACATATCTGTGTGCAGATTCCTTGTAGGGTTAGCTTCTCTGGAGACTGGAGGACCCAGGAAACGGATTCTGCTTTCTTAGCTTACTTTATTTTTTGTTTTTGTTTTTTTGTTTTGTTAGATTTTTTTTTTTTTTAATTTATTTGAGAGAGAGAGCATGAGTGAGGAGAAGGTCAGAGGGAGAAGCAGACTCCCTGCAGAGCTGGGAGCCCAATGCGGGACTCCATCCCAGGACTCCAGGATCATGAACTGAGCTGAAGGCAGTGACTTTATTTTTTAAAAAGATTTCATGGGTGCCTGGGTGGCTCAGGGGTTAAAGCCTCTGCCTTTGGCTCAGGTCATGGTCTCAGGGTCCTGGGATCGAGGCCCACATCGGGCTCTCTGCTAAGTGGGGAGCCTGCTTCCTCCTCTCTTTCTGCCAGCCTCTCTACTTGTGATCTCTCTCTCTGTGAAAGAAATAAAGTAAAATCTTAAAAAAAAAAAAAAAGATTTTATTTATTTATTTGAATGAGAGACAGAGACAGAAAGGAGGAGCAGGGGTGGGGAGGGGCAGAGGAAAGGCAGAAGCAGGCTCCCCGCTGAGCTGTGGCGGCTGTGGGCTCAATCCCCTGGGATCATCACCTGATCCAAAGACAGACACTTAACCAACTGAGCCACCCAGGTGCCCCTCTTGGCTTACTTTAAATGCAGTAACATGGCAGGGTGCCTGGCTGGCTCAGTTGGAACAGTGTGCAACTTTTTTTTTTTTAAGATTTTATTTATTTATTTGACAGAGAAAGAGAGATCACAAGTAGGCAGAGAGGCAGGCAGAGAGAGAGGAGGAAGCAGGCTCCCTGCTGAGCAGAGAGCCCCATGTGGCCTTAATCCAGGACCCTGAGATCATGACCTGAGCTGAAAGCAGAGGCTTTAACCCACTGAGCCACCCAGGTGCCCCAGTGTGCAACTCTTAATCTCGGAGTCATGTTGAGTGTAGAGATTACTTAAATAAATTAATTTTAAAAATAAAAATGCATGCAATAATGTCTCAAGATTCTCTGGCACTGATTGTAGGGCCAGGCTGACCAGTGGCTCCTCCCTTGGGCCACAGCAGCTTTGCTGGGGCAGGGCAGGGATACATGCATGTGCGGACTAACCTGGCCAAGTCCTGCCGCGACTGTGGATTGGAGGGCCAGTTGCCCAGGGGCACAGGACAGCCCAGCTCTGGAGTTGGAAGTCACTTAATAGGGATCAGCCTTTAAAGGGGCTGATGAGGCCTTAGAAACGTTGTAGATTTTTGATGTTGGGATGCAACTAAGTGCTGCTCTCAGGGGCAGGTGATTGAACGAGGCTCTGGTTTGGCCAGAGCAGACCTGATCTTCCAGCGCCCCTGAATAAACACAGAATTTTTTTTGGTTTTTTTTTTAAGTTTTATTTATTTGGGAGAGAGAGAGTACAAGCTGGGGAGAGAGGCAGTGGGAGAGGAGGAAGCAGACTCCCCGTTGAGGGGGGAGCCTGACACGGGACTTTATCCCAGGACCCTGGGATCATGACCCAAGCTAAAGGCAGATGCCCAACCAACTGAACCACCCAGGCACCCCTAGAAATTCTGACTTAGTCTAGAAACATGAGTCCTACTTATTGTCTCCTGGAGCTTGGGTCAAAGTGGCAACAGGGGCAATGGAGGAATGGGAGGAGGAGCGGAGTGTTAGGACAATGCAAACATCCCCTTCTTCCCTGAAACCTGCTTCCCTTTTCAATAATGTGCTAGAAGTAAATTCTCTGTGGTCCTGTGGCCCATTTCAGGTATGTGTGTCTCTAGGAGTTTTCCCTGCCTGTTTACCAGCCAGGGTTCAGCTGAAGCGTCTTTTCCCGGGAAATGCTTCGTAGGGCAGGACATAGTGCTGTTTTCCCATCCTCTGTCTGGTGCTTCTTAGAGGGCCCTGACTAGAAGGAAATGCTGGGGAGAAAGATGGAGCCCCTAGAAGTGTGGAGCCTTGTTTTGGGAAAGTGACTCCATAGAATTAATAGGCCAGTGGGGCTCTGGAATGTGCTGGAGATAAGAGCTTCTCATCCCAGCTCACATTCTGCCACAGATCTCAACACTTCTGTTTGCAACACTCTACATCCTCTGCCACATCGCCCTGACCCACTTCAAGAAGCCTGCTGAATTCACCACAGGTACCTGTGACTGCCCTCCCTTTTCCCTGCTCTCTGCCAGTGTTCCTGTTGCCATGGGGTCAGCCTCAGGGGAGTGGGCCCGTGGTGCCTGCTGGGACAGGGAAGGTGGCCGTTCTGGAGCCTTTGCATCTTCTGCTTCGCTGCTTCCACAGGCCAGTGCAAGATGGTATAGTGGAAAGTCTATACAGAAGGGTCGACAGCTGATAAAGCCCCTGGGCAAGTCATGTAACTTTCCTGACCCTCAATTCCATTCTCTACAAAATGCCTAACAGTCTCTAACCAATTCACTGACCTTATGTGAGATGGTTAATGTGAAAGCCCCCTGGGAACCTAAAATAGACAATGTAATCATGGACACAAGCTCTGTCCTCAACTAGTACACTCACACCCAGAAACAGGGACCTACCTGACCACTGGGGCTCCCGGTACCCTGTGATGGTGGCCTTTCTCTTTATAGAGAGTGTAGGTGTGCTCAGATTGGAGCTTTCCTCCTGTAGGCATTGTGCACTTTGGGGGGGACACATTTGCCCCATTTACTAACCCCAGCCTATCCAGATCAGCCTGTCTTGATCAGCCTGTCCTGGCCCTAGTCTTTCCTCCTCTCCAGAAGGCTTCATGAACCCCACCCAAGAAGGCAGCTACTCCTCAGTATAATTCCCCCGAGAACTTTCTCTGTCAATCCCGCCCCCCCCCCCACCTGCCTCATTTCCCTTTGCTGGCCCCAGCCACCCATGTAATCAGCCTCCCAGACTGGTTGTTTGATATTTTCAACTTACAAAGAGGAACCTGCAAAGAGGGAGATCATGGGGAGGGAAGTGAGAGAATGTCTGGCATGTACTCTTCCCACCTGGGACCATAGATCTTTAAGCTGCCACCTTGGCCAGAGAACAGGTTGTGGGGTTCATAGTATGTCATCTCCCGGAGCCTCAGTCCAGCTCTGCCTGTGTGGCCTAGGCCCTTCTTCAGGGGGCAGGGAGGGGGCAGGAGGGCACACTGCTACACAGATGGTCCCCAGAGCTGCCCACTGGTGTCTTGCCTCCTCCCATGCCCTTCTCTCTCTCTCATAGTGGACGATGAAGATGCCACAGTCAACAAGATTGCGTAAGTGTTGCTGCCCCAGCTTCTGGCACTAGGAGCCTTTAGAAGCTGAGATCTAGTGAGACTATTGGAGCTGAGAGGAGAGTGGGGTGTCACACAGTGAAGAAAGAGTTCCTGCTTCCACCCCACTTCTGGCTTCTTCCGGCTTTACCTCACCCTGAGGACGCTTGGAAAAGTTGTTGTTCCTGTCTCCCTGGTTAGACCAGGAGTTTCTGGGAGCCTCTTGTCCAGGGACTGTGAACTGGGGCCTGAGTCACTGGAAATGGTTCCAGCTTGGCTTCGCTTCCCAGGGGTCATCAGGGAGGTAGTGGGGCAGGGATGTAGACTGATGGGCTAGAGGAGGGGATGTGGAAGGTAGAACCTTCAAGGGCAGGGCGGGCTTGGTTCTGCCAGGATGGCCCTTGCTCTGGGCTGTTATTATTCTTTAGCACATATAGGGAAAATACAGAGACGACCACTCTGGCCAACAAAATAAAGGAAGGCAAACTTTCCCCCTTGGTGGGCCAACTAAGAAAAATGTCTCTTCTTTTCACCTGAGGCAGTGGTGGACACAGGCCTTGTCTCTGAAACTGGGTTTCAGGTCCTTCTTTTCCCCCTTTGCCTAGTGCTTTCATGCAGTGCCTAGCCGTATGGGGTGACCCTGCTCTTAATTGGGCCAGAGAAGGCAAGCTCAGAAATCCATAGCTCAGAAATCCAAGCTCAGGAAGAGAAGACAGCCTCTTAGCTTGGCATGCCTACTATACCTGGCAGGCGTGTGTAGGAGGGCCGCATTCCTGGGGGTAGTCTGGGCAAGTGTCATGACCCATGACATGAATGCCTAAGGTGTGCCCATCACTTGTGCCAAGACTTCCCTGGAGGGGAAGTTTAAAGGACAGTCGGTAGAGCCCTAGCCGGATGGTTCCTTCCCTTGGTCTGTCGCTGCTGCAGGTAGTTCCAGAAGAAGCCGTAGGTGCCCATGGGGATGAGCAGGGCTTCTTGGGCTCCCGGAAGTGAGTGTCTGAGCTAAGCAAGGACGCTACCCATTCTCTGCCCAGGCTCGAGCTCTGCACCTTTACGCTGGCGGTGGCCCTGGGTGCTGTCCTGCTCCTGCCCTTCTCCATTATCAGCAACGAGGTGCTCCTCTCACTGCCTCGGAACTACTATATCCAGTGGCTCAATGGTTCCCTCATCCACGGTATGTGGCTCTGGTTCCAACTTGGGGTGGTGAGAGGGAATAGACTAGGTTCGTGCAGACAATGGCAGCCTCGGCTAATTAGTCATGTATCACCCATTAGTCATATATCGTCCCCTCCACCACATGGTCAGTCCCCCATAGGTTGTCCACCCTCTCCCCCCAACCTGACCACCTCTGCTTTTCCTTTTTTTGCTCTAGGTCTCTGGAACCTCGTTTTTCTCTTCTCCAACCTGTCCCTCATCTTCCTCATGCCCTTTGCATACTTCTTCACAGAGTCTGAGGGCTTTGCAGGCTCCAGAAAGGTGAGTGTGGGGATATATCAATCAATCTCTACTCAGATGGTTCAACTGAAGCAATTTATTTATTTTACCTTATCTTATTTATTTTAAAAGATGGGGAGGGGCAGAGGGAGAGAGCCAGCCTTTTTTTTTTTTTTTTAGATTTTATTTATTTATTTGACAGAGAAAGAGAGAGAGGGAGGGGGGAGCAGGCTCCCCGAGACCAATGCGGGACTCAATCCCAGGATCCTGAGATCATGACCTGAGCCAAAGGCAGAGGCTTTAACCCACTGAGCCACCCAGGTGTCCAAGAGAGACTTAAGCAGGCTCCACACCCAGCGCAGAGCCTGACGTGGGGCTCAGTCTCACAACCCTGAGGTCATGACCTGAGCCGAAAGGCAGAGTCGGCCGCTTAACTGACTGAGCCACCCAGACACCCTACTGAAGAGATTTTAACAAAGACTATTTGCAGAGCTTTAGTCAGAGTTAAGGGCATCAACAAGGAATTTGAGGTGCTGCTATCAGCAGGAGGTCATTACCACCCCTAGGCCTGTGGGAACAAAAGGAGGAAATAGTTTCTAGAACCCGTTGATAATTGAAGCTGGGAGGTGCTTCACAGCTACTGCCAAAATCACAGTGACAGAGGTTGAAGGAAACTGAAGAAATACCCTGATCCCTCTCTCTTCCTACATTCTACTCCCCTGCCTGTCCTCACTGGACAGGCTGAACCAGAGGGCAAAGAGCCTGTGTGATGCAGCCCTCCAGAATCAGCCTCTTCCGGCAAGGCAGGGTAGGGAAGGGATATTGGGAGGGGAGCTGCCCATGAAGACTGTCCAATATAAGGAATGGCCCTAGGTGTAGGGTAGGAAGACAGAGCGATTGGCGGAATAAGAGGGAAACGCCCTTCTATGTCTCCTGAATCCAGCCCTCTCTGGTTTCCCCAGCCAGGCTGCCATCCCATGTCTCCTTCCTTCCCCCAGATGCTGATCCTGCCCCTAATGTGTTGCCTCCTCTTATAGGGTGTCCTGGGCCGGGTCTATGAGACAGTGGTGATGTTGATGCTTCTCACCCTCCTGGTGCTGGGCATGGTATGGGTGGCATCGGCCATTGTGGACAACAACAAGGCCAGCAGGGAGTCACTCTATGGTGAGAGGGCCAGCTTTCTCCCCACCCTCCTGACTGAGTGCCTCTGCACTTGGCGGATGGGTTCCCCTGCCTCGGAAAACTGTAACCCTCTAAGGTGGGGAAGGCTGGGACTGTGTTCCTTAGACTGAAGTTTCAAACTGATGGACATCAGGCCAAGTCCAACCTGCAGAAATGATCCATTGGGCTCATGCCATGATTAAAAATATAAATGAGTCATTTGCTGACATGCATAAGTTGAGAGATTTCATATTAATATCCAGATTTGTGGCTTTGCCCGATAGAGTTGAGGATCTGGCCACACTAGATCCCTGGGACTGGGCCTAATAGCAGTTAGGTTCCCCCCCCTTTTTTTTAATCTTATTTTTTAAAGATTTTATTTATGTGAGAGAGAGAATGTGCATGAAGCGGGGGAGGGGCAGAGGGAGAGGGAGAAGCAGCTTCCCCACTGAGCAGGGAGCCCGATGCAGTCTTTGATCCCAGGACCCTGGCATCATGACCTGAGCCAACAGACGCTTAACTGACTGTGCCACTCAGGCGCCCCTGTAGTTGTGTTCTTTAGATATGGCTTAGGGCCTCCAGTTTGCTGTAGCCCCACTGCCCTCTTTTGCTGACACTGGGTCAGGTTTCATTCAGATTACTTGCCTAACCCTTATAGGCTTAGGTATAGTGTCCTTGCTAATCTCTGAGGCCCGGCAGCCCCAAGGAAGAGAAACTAACATACTTCTTTTTTACCCTTAGACTTCTGGGAGTACTACCTCCCCTACCTCTACTCATGTATCTCCTTTCTTGGGGTCCTTCTGCTCCTGGGTGAGTGTTCGGGGTCTTGGAGGGAATGGGCAAGGTCCATGGATCAAAGTAACCAGGGTAGAAGGAGAGGGAATGGAAAAGGTGGGTAGGGGAAGTGGTGAAGAGAAGGGTCTGGCGGGTAACTAGCTTCTGTCCCCACAGTGTGTACGCCACTAGGTCTCGCCCGCATGTTCTCAGTCACTGGGAAACTGCTGGTCAAGCCTCGGGTATGTAGTGCTCTTTGCCCTCTGATTCCTGCAAATCTGGAGCCAAACAGTGAAGCTACCATACAATTGTGTAGCACATATCTTGTGGAAGGCCCAACTTTACTGGCTCCTGTATCCTACACCCCATCATCTGGGGCTGGTCACCAGACATGCAAGGCAGAGGAAAAAGCAGTTGGGAGGGATTGGATAAAGCTTCTGGCCACGGTGTGGTGAATGAGGGTTAGGGGAAGGAATGAGACTGTGGATCCTGGGATGAGCAGAGGTCCTCTGGGGCCCTCGGGATCAGGGAGCCTCTGACAGCGTCTCCCTTTCCCCTGTCCCCAGCTGCTAGAAGACCTGGATGAGCAGCTGTACTGCTCAGCCTTCGAGGAGGCAGCTTTAACCCGCAGGATTTGCAGTGAGTCATGGTTCTGCCTGGCTGGGATGGGGGCTGTGACTTGGGTGGGGGCTGCAGGACTGGGAGGCCGCCCCATCTTCTCTGCCCTCAGATCCCACCTCCTGCTGGCTGCATCTGGATATGGAGCTGCTGCACAGACAGGTCCTGGCTCTGCAGACACAGAGGGTCCTGCTGGGTATGTAGGTTGGTAGGGATCAGGATACCTGTGTTTCCCTAAGGAGAGCAGCCAGTCTCTCAGCCCTTGCTAACAGCTTTCCATCCCTGTGCAGAGAAGCGGCGGAAGGCCTCAGCCTGGCAGCGGAACCTGGGCTACCCTCTAGCCATGCTGTGCTTGCTGGTGCTGACGGTAGGTATTCCATTCCTGGTGGAGGTGAGGAATAGTAGGCCCTTGACTACTTTAGGTCTTCTCAGGGAAGAGGGAGGAGATGCAGGGACCTGGTTATCATCAGTAATGGGAGTTGCCTGCCCCTGGTTGCCTGCTCTGTGTCCTGCCCTGTACTGAGCACATCGATACCCATTTTTGTAGGCGAAGAAATAGGAGTGAAGGAGTTTGCCTAAGGTCATACATGGCCACTGAGTAGTTACACAGGTTTTTCTCTGGGGTGAAAATAAGGATTGAAATCAGTCCATCCTTCCACTTACCATGTTCTGGACTTGGAAGTAAGTCTTACTGATCTAGGGGAGGAGGTACATTTTTCTATTCAAACTTCTTGCAATCCTTCCACCCGGAAAGGTGTGTTTTACGGTACCCTCAAAGGGGCTCTGCTGCTAGCAGTAATAACCTTGAAGAGGTGCCAGACAGCTAATGGGAAACAAAATGTTGGACCAGAATGTCTGCTCTTAATGTTCAGCTCTGAACCCAGCTGTGTGCTGGGACAGGAATGGGAGTGCATGACTTTGCTTCCCACAGGGCCTCTCTGTGCTCATTGTGGCCATCCACATCTTGGAGCTGCTCATCGATGAGGCTGCCATGCCTCGGGGTATACAGGTGCTGGGCTGCATATCTTTGGGGGAGGGCTTAAGAAAGGCCAGGGTGGGGGGCACCTGGGTGGCTCAGTTGGTTAAGCGACTGCCTTCGGCTCAGGTCATGATCCTGGAGACCCGGGATCGAGTCCCACATCGGGCTCCCTGCTCAGCAGGAAGCCTGCTTCTCCCTCTCTCACTCCCCCTGCTTGTGTTCCCTCTCTGGCTGTGTTTCTCTCTGTCAAATAAATAAAATCTTAAAAAAAAAAAAGGAAAGTCCAGGGTGAGAGACAAAGGCTGAGGCCAGGGGGAAGGTTGGGTGCTAGGTGGTGCTCCTGGTAGGGAGTACTCAATACTGACACCACTGTATCTCTCAGGATGCCTCTCTGGGCCAGGTCTCCTTCTCCAAGCTGGGCTCCTTTGGTGCCGTCATTCAGGTTGTACTCATCTTGTATCCTTTTAGAAACCCACCATTGCCTCTGTTCACTGAACCTGTCTCCTGGGACTATGGTGGGAGGTGTGGTAGGAGTGATGGGGAAGAGGGCAACTCTTCACCCAACTTGGGTTTCAAGAAGAAGGAAAAAGCTTTATTTGAAAGGGAGGTTAGGGGAGAGGTCCATTCCCTTTGAGATGAGGCATTCATCCTTAGGGGCTGGTCAGTTCTTCTTTAACCTCCTGACAGTTACCTGATGGTATCCTCAGTCGTGGGATTCTACAGCTCTCCGTTCTTCCAGAGCCTGCGGCCCAGATGGCACGACACAGCCATGACACAGGTAGCTGGGCGGGAATAAAGGAAGCCTTCCAGGGGCGTGCATGGGTGCAAGGTGCTGACAGCTCTGTTCCCCTCACCTCCCCTTACCTTACTCCCACCTAGATAATTGGGAACTGTGTCTGTCTCCTGGTCCTAAGCTCAGCACTTCCTGTATTTTCTCGAACCCTGGGTAAGTAGCAAAAGGAGGTAAGGGAATTGTCTTTCTCTGAGTACCTACTAGTGAGCATACATTTTATATACATGCTCTGTCTGATTCCCACAGCAAACCTATGAGGAGATATTACCCCCCTCTTATAGAGATGGAGAAATTGAGGCTCTGTAAAATGCCTGTGTGAAGCTTCAGAATAGGGTTACTGCAAAACTTATGCCTTTCCATTAGCTATATCCCACAGCCTCCCCTATTTACTTCCATTTTTTGGTGGAGAAGCACCACTTTCCTCTGAGCTGACTCCTCTAAGAATCATTCTCATTTTATAAAGACAAGAAACAGGGAAGCTAATCAATTTACCTAGCTATAGTGCTTGCTTGAAGCAAGGCCAAGTCAGGCTAGAATCCGTGTCTCTTAAACACCAGTCCAGTGCTTTTTCTCCACACTGGGATGTGAAAGAACACACTCAGTCCTTCTCCTGTCTTTAGAACCATCATCTAGAATTGCCTGGTAAAAATGTTCAAAAGTGTAAAGTTCCCCCCAGGGTAGTATGGGAGTTCCCCCTTCACTGCATCATGAACCGTATATCCTAAATGATTTAGTATTTACATCGCTTCTGTTTGGTTCTTCTGTTCATTACCGTCTCCACTGTACCACTGTACTTACACCATGGGGAGGCAGTAGGAAACTAGGCTTATGGGTCCACTAGTTAGTTCCTTTAGGTTGGATGCAGGTAAGAATATTTTTCAAGAGGGGGATGGACCCAAGATTTGGACTTCTGATGGCATTATTATGATGATTAAAGACTCAAGTGTTAGAATAGTGCCTGGCACGTATAGTGCTTTATATGTGTTGTTTCATTTGATTCTCATAGTCCCATTATTTTCTCTATAGTTAAAGAAACAGGCACAGAAATTTATGAAATCTGCTGCAGATCACACAATTAGGGCTGGAGTTTGGATCTGAACCAGACCATCCTGATCAGAGTCGGAGCTCTTAACCTCCACACAGGATGACCAGTTTTTAGGCTGGGGACAAGTAGCAGGCTGAGGTTGCTCCTTGGGACACAGGGAACCAGAGGGAGGGGGCCCCTGGAGGAGAAGGTGCAGAACTCTGGAAGGGAATATGGAGCAAGCCTAGCTGCTGACACTTTTTCAACAGCCTTAACTCCTGAGAACAAGTTGAGAAGGAGGAATGAATTAATATATAGGGGAGGCCAGCCTATCAATTGCAGTGTTGAGATGTGGCCACTAGGAGGCAGCAGAAAACTGGGCTATGAGCCCGGGAGGGGCTGGGGAGCCCACTCCCATACCGGTCTTTGTACTTCAGGGCTCACTCGCTTTGACCTTCTGGGTGACTTTGGACGCTTCAACTGGCTGGGCAATTTCTACATCGTGTTCCTCTACAACGCAGCCTTTGCGGGCCTCACCACTCTCTGTCTGGTGAAGACCTTTACCGCAGCTGTGCGGGCAGAGCTGATTCGGGCTTTTGGTGAGAGGGAGTGGGGGTACAGGCTAATGGGGTGGTTGTGAGGTGGGGCCCTCTGGAACCAGGGTCATCCAAGCAGGAGAGATGGCAAGCTCTCTGCTTTGTTACATACCCCATATACCCATTCTGTGGCTGTGTTGTCTTATCCCTGAGACTGGACCTATGTCCTGCTTTTGACTGCCCACCCTCCCTCTTCTCCAGGGCTGGACAGATTGCCGTTGCCTGTCTCCGGTTTTCCCCGGGCATCTCAGAAGACCCAGCACCAATGACTTTCAGCTGGGGGTGGGAGGGAGAAAACTGGACACTGCCATCTGCTGCCCAGGCCTGGAGGGGTGCCCAGGGGTGGGTGGACCTCAGGACCTGGAATCCAAGAGGGTGGTAGAGGGGAGCTGAGCTGTCTGCACTGTTGCATAATCTGAGCCAGAGTTTGGGACCAGGCCCCCCTGCTTTTCCAAATTTAACTGTGGGCCTCAGCATGGGGTGGAGCTGGGTGACTGGGTCTGGCTCCTGGTCCCAAATCTGTTTACACATCAATCTGCCTCACTGCTGTTCAGGGCCATGCCCGTAGCCATGTTTACATGATTTGATGTGCAATAAGGTGGGATGGGGACAGGGGAGAAACTGAGCCAGGGGCAGACTTGAGAGGCAGATTGTCTCACTTGCCTCTGGCCCAGCAGAGCCTAAGCACTGTGCTGTCCTGGAGGGGCTTCGGACCATCAGAGAGACAAGGGCGTAGGGAAGAAGAGACCACAACCATCAGCAATAAAGTTGATCCCAGGGTTTGCTTTGGTTTTTTAAAGGGCCTGTCTTTGTGTCTGTTGAACAGTCTTAGTCCTACCAATTCTGAGTCTCTCAGCTGAGAAAAACAGAGAGATCCTGCCTACCATTCTTTCCCTTTTCCTCTGTCTGCATTCTTAGTATCTTTTAGCGACTGGGGTCTAGTGTTAGGTCATACAATTAGGCAGTGGGAAGCTCCCCCCCCCCCCCCGCCCTTTAGCCTTGCTTAAAGCTGGCTGGTCCCTTGACTCTTACACTCATGCCTTGTTTCTGTGCTTCAGTTATTGGGGGTAGGTGGGCATGGCTGTAGGAGTAGGATAACTTCCCCCTGTATGCACACAGCATTCTCAGCCCTTTCCTCCCTGACTTGCGTTGGCCCTAAAGTAAAAGAAGCCTGACTGACATGGGTTTGTGGTCCTCAGAAAGGAACATAACTTGGTCTTTCCAGAAGCTGTCAGTGGCTAGAACACTGTGCTAAGCCCCCCTGCTGTATTGGGGGGGGTAGGGACAAAGTTTCTGCTCAAGGTGACAGAGATTGTGCATTGTACAACTAAAGATTTTATTTATTTATTTGACAGAGAAAGAGATCACAAGTAGGCAGAGAGGTGAGCAGAGAGCCAGATGTGGGCCTCGATCCCAGGACCCTGAGATCATGATCTGAGCTGAAGGCAGAGGCTTTAACCCAGTGAGACACCCAGGCGCCCCGAGAAAGTGACTTTTTAAAGATTTTATTTGACAGCACAAGCAGGGGAAGCACCCCCACGTGGAATAGGAAGCCCCACGATCTATAGCTCGATCCCAGGACCCTGGGATCATGACCCGAGCCGAAGACAGACACTTAACCATCTGAGCCACCCGGGGCCCCTGAGAAAGTGATTTCTTTTTTTGTTTGTTTTTGTTTTAAGATTTATTTATTTGACAGACTGCAAGAGAGGGAACACAAGCAGGGGGAGTGGGAGAGGGAAGCAGGCCTCCTGTTGAGCAAGGAGCCCTCTATGGGCCTCCATCCCAGAACCTGGGACCATGACCTCAGTCAAAGGCAGATACCTAATGATAGAGCTATCCAGGTGCCCTGAGAAAGTGATTTCTAAACAATAACTTGATGGGTGAAGTGTTGCAGGCTCAAAGCCTCTGAGATGAGACCTGAGCGGTTGGAAGCAGAGCCCCAGGGGGTTCAGAGGGAGAAAGCTAGAGAGGTGCCTAGATGGGAGGTAAAGGGAAGAGATGATCATTAGCCTGTTAGAGACTGGCTTTTGTACCCATTGCCCTCCAGCAGCTTCCAGTTGGCAGGTTATGCATTTGAAAAGAAGCAGCTATTGGGTGTCTGACAGGGACAAGAAAGGAGGCCGAAGTTTGAAGGCCAGGACCAAATTACAACTACAGAGATCTGTCCCTGATTCTAGGAGAAGCTTGAAGCAGAAGTCTGCAAAGTTACCAGAGAAAATGGTCTACTGGTACCCACGCCTTCCAGTCCTGGTTACTGCTGCCAAGGAGAGATGAAAGTGGGGGAGGTTTTGGGAGGACCACAGAGAAGAAAGTCTCTGATTGTATGCCCAAAGGGCTTGGCTGGCCTTGGGTAGAAACTGGAACCCATACTTCCTGGATGATAGCAGAGGACAATGGCCTGCCAGGATAGGCTTTGGGAGAGTAAAGATCCAATTCAAGTATCAGAGGAGGGTGGTTTGGTGCCAAGCTTAGGCTTGGAAGTAGAAGGATGCTTATCCAGGCAGCTAAGGACTGAAAAGCTACTAGGATTTCTTAGACAGGTGCCTGCCTGGTTTCCAGGATGGGACACGCTTCTGTCGCGAAATGGACCAGCGGTGACCGGCTAGAGCCCCCGCCCCGGTGGGAGGGGGCGGGACGGTCCTGGGAGAAGGGCGGGGGGCGGGGCCAGGGGCCACTTAAGGCGGAGCCGGGGTGTTCTGGCAGCGCCGGAGCCGGGCAGCAGAGCCAGGCTGGGCTGGCATTCACCCACGACCCCCCTTCCCTGCTATGATGGCCCGTCAGTAGCAGGTTCCAGACCCCCTGGGGGGATGTAGGCAGAGCTAGCAGCAGCCAGGTGCACGGAGCCACAAGAGCTCTAGGGCACTCTGGGGGCAGCTCTGCCTGCTGCGCTTTCTGGTGCCTGGGGAAATGCCCAACTGACCAGCGAGCTGGTGAGGACAAGAACGTTCGCTCTGACCCGAGTCCTGTGCGTCCATGGCGCTGCCGGTCAAGCTGGTGCCCCTGTGCTGCTTGGCACTTCTGGCGCTGCCCGCCCAGAGCTGTGGGCCAGGCCGGGGGCCGGTTGGCCGGCGCCGCTACGTGCGCAAGCAGCTGGTGCCGTTGCTCTACAAGCAATTTGTGCCCAGCGTGCCTGAGCGGACCCTGGGCGCCAGTGGGCCTGCTGAGGGGAGAGTGGCAAGGGGCTCTGAGCGCTTCCGGGACCTGGTGCCCAACTACAACCCGGACATCATCTTCAAGGATGAGGAGAATAGTGGTGCAGACCGCCTGATGACCGAGGTAAGGAGGCCCTCTCCCCACCTGCGCCAGGGCATTGCCAACTCCTGTGGCAGCCCGGGAGGGTAAGCTGGGCGTTATCTCTAGAGACCTTAATCTCAAAGATCTCCTCTCCCTACCCTTCTATCGCCCTTTCCCCTCCCCCCCAAAACCCCAAACCTGTGCTCACTGGGCTAAGTGATCGGGAGCCATCCCAATGGGGAGAAGCTGGAATGGGGAGGGGAGGAGGGACTAGTGAGAGTGAAGCTGGGAGAGACAGCGAGGGCGGGGAAAAGAGGATGGCGGCAGGCGAGACGGGAAATGGCTGAGGCGTGGACCGGGGGTCAGCTACCGAGCTAGGCAGGAAGGGCTGGGGTGAGCTGGGGGCCAGGAGCTGGCCAGGCAGCGGACAGAAACCTCTATGCTTAGCCTGGCTCCTGACCTAATTGTGGAAAAGATCTGTGGGCTAAAGAGATTGAAGGAGCCTGGGAAAGGGGTGGCCAAGTGTTAGGTCACCAGGCCATCTACCTGAGAAGGGGCTGGGCAGGAATTGTCTTCAGCATGGGGGAGGCATCCTAGAACCAAGGCAAGATAATTCTAGAGTCTAAACGTCTGCTTTGGGTGAAAAATAGTTCCCAATGGGAAAAACAGATGGGCCCACCTGAGAAAGTGTTCTTGCATCCCTGAAGCTCAGCTTAGCTCAGGCCTTTTCCTTAGAATTAAAGAATTAATTCAACTAGCATGTATCAAGCATATACTGCACATGGAACCCAACTGACCTAGGGTGAGATGAGCAATGCCTTGGGAGTGAGGGACCACCTCTGGCCAGTGGTCTCAAATGTCAGACCTGGAAGAAAACTTGGAAATCACATTCTTCCACCTTCTTGCTTCAATTTTGCAGCTGAGACCTGGGCTCCAAGAGGAAAAGCGATTTAATCAAAGTCTTAAAACTAATTAGTGGCATGGCTGGGACTAAAATTCAGGACTCCTGATTCTAAATCTACACTTTCCATTACACCACCTAATTGTCTATGAAGTGGAGAGGTGGGGGGTGAGGGAGGGGTACGGATTTCCTCCGATTAATTGCCATAGTTTTCCAGGTTACTTTGTTAGGAAAACCTGTCCAGGGGAGAAAGAATTCCTCCTCCTACTACTCAGAGATTGGGAAGGGGGCACTCCTTCCCTCCTTGGTCATGGAATATTGTGCCCGCCCCCCCCTCCCGTGCCACCTGCAGCAGAGGGGCCTGAACAAGGGACAGGCCCTGGAGGGGCACTGACAAAGCCTGGGAACCCCTCCGTCCCGCTTATCTCCCACACCCTGGCCGCAAAAGGCCTCCATTGAGTTGGCTCTGCACTGGGCTGCTGCCCCCGCAGGTCAAGGCCTCAGGGCCTCCTTAGGGGACAAAAACGACAAAAAGTTGGAAGGAGTTACCACTTTTCCTGTCTTCCCCTCCCCTGCTCTCCAACCCTGCGGAGGTGTAGAAAACTCAGGAGGAAGGGAAAAAGGGAAGTGCCCCTCTGGCACTTAGGAGAAAACCAAGTCTGAGGTGAGAGGTCGGAGCCAGGAGAAGAAAAGGAAACTGTCCTCTCTGCGCCTCCTCCCGCCGCGTCCGTGCTTTGGTGCGCGCCAAGGTCTCCGGCTCCCAGACTAGAGCCGCCCAGATAACCGCGGTCTCACTCCCCCGGGTGCCGTCTTCCAGCCTCCTGGCTTTCCTCCTCTCCACTCCCACCCTGCAGGGGGCCCCCCAGTTCCACGCAAAGGCAGCTCCCGGTAATCTCAGGTACTACTCCCACGCCTTTCTGGGCTGCATCTGGAACGGAGATGGAGAGACGGGGGCTCAACGCTGGCAGAGCCAGAGCTGGAATTGGGAGGGCTGGTCGCGCAGGGGGAGGGGGCCCCGGCGGGCGGGAGCAGGGATGGGGGGCGCGGCTTTCTGCCCTTTCCTCTCCCCGAGCCGGGGCGGCTGAAAAGCGCCTTTGTGGATGGAGCTGCTGAGTCCGCTTCTCCCGGCGCGTCCCCGGCCTCGGCCCGGGATTCTCGCTCGGTTAAGTCATCCCGGAGAATGGCCATTGTACTTCGCGCAGCCCCCGCCACCCAAACCCTTTTTCCAGTAGCCTTGATCCCGCACGGCTCCACTTGGGCACCTCTTTGGGGGGCACTCGCACCACGAAGGGGTTAATGCTAGGGGCCGAAAGGAGGAGGAGGAGGAAGGAAGGAAGGAAGCGATGCCCGGTGCCAGGGAAAGCAACGAAACAAAAGATGAATCAGGCGGAGGGAGGGCAGCCGGGGCTTGGGGCGGGGGCCAAGCTCAAACAGGGGCTCCTCTCGGGGAGCCAGGCTGCTCAACTCCCGGACAGAGCTTCCACCCCGTCTTTCCACCCGCCCTCTCAACTCTTGCCCTCGCCCAGGTTGAGCCGAGGTCCCATAATGAGTGAGGGGCGGGCGTCCAAAGTGGGGAGTTAGGTATAGGCAACCCCTCTCAATTTCTGAGGTGACCCCATAGTTCAAACACAACGCTCTAGGAAAGGGAGTGCGTATTCACGACTCCACCTCTTCAAATTCTCACTTCCCCAGGACACTAAAAAGCTGGGAGGGAGTGGTGTTGGGCCAGGAAAACAAAGAAGAATCGACCTTCCCTTCCAGGTCCCTTTTGCCCCTGCGGTGGTAGTGGTAGTGAGGAGACTGACTCCTTTATTCCCCGCCAGCGCTGTAAGGAGCGGGTGAACGCTTTGGCCATTGCCGTGATGAACATGTGGCCCGGAGTGCGCCTACGGGTGACCGAGGGCTGGGACGAGGACGGTCACCATGCTCAGGACTCCCTCCACTACGAAGGTCGTGCTTTGGATATCACCACGTCCGACCGCGACCGCAATAAGTATGGGTTGCTGGCGCGCCTGGCAGTGGAAGCAGGCTTCGACTGGGTCTACTACGAGTCCCGCAACCACGTCCACGTGTCGGTCAAAGCCGGTACAGTAGGGGGTGGGTGGTGAGGTCCGCCCAAAGGGGACTCCTTCCGGGAAACTGAGGCCGCATAGCTGTGGTGCGACCCTAGGGGAGACCAAGTGGCCGGTTAGTGTCGTAAACCATCCTTCTATCTCTACCCAGGTGGGGGCCAGATCCGTGGGAAATTACATGTCCCAGGACTGGCGAGGTCTACCCTGGGCTTGACCCTCATCTTTGAGAATTTGTACCAACATCCTGGAATCTCCAGTCTTGATTCAATCATCGCTGTGCTTGTTCCTGCAGATAACTCACTAGCTGTCAGGGCAGGCGGCTGCTTTCCGGGAAATGCCACTGTGCGACTGCAGAGCGGCGAGCGGAAGGGGCTTCGGGAACTGCACCGAGGAGACTGGGTGTTGGCGGCAGACGCGGCAGGCCGGGTGGTGCCCACGCCCGTTCTGCTCTTCCTGGACCGGGACTTGCAGCGCCGAGCCTCTTTCGTGGCTGTGGAGACGGAGCGGCCCCCGCGCAAGCTGTTGCTCACGCCCTGGCACCTGGTGTTCGCTGCTCGGGGGCCAGCGCCCGCGCCGGGCGATTTCGCACCGGTGTTCGCGCGCCGGCTGCGCGCGGGGGACTCGGTGCTGGCGCCCGGCGGAGACGCGCTTCGGCCGGCGCGCGTGGCCCGCGTGGCGCGCGAGGAAGCCGTGGGCGTGTTCGCGCCGCTCACAGCCCACGGGACGCTACTGGTCAACGACGTCCTGGCCTCGTGCTACGCGGTTCTGGAGAGTCACCAGTGGGCGCACCGCGCCTTCGCCCCTTTGCGCCTGCTACATGCGTTGGGGGCGCTGCTTCCGGGCGGGGCGGTGCAGCCCACTGGCATGCATTGGTACTCCCGGTTCCTCTATCGTTTGGCGGAGGAGCTGCTGGGCTGAGTGCATTCGTGGTAGAAACCTCCAGGCGCCTGCTGAAAGCCGGAAGTGTGGGCTGAGATCTGGGGGTGTGGGCAGCAGAGGATGCTGTCTCGGGGGGCAGGGAGGAGGGGATAAGGAGAAAAATGGAGACGAGACTGGAGTGCTTGGTTTAGAGGCAGCCTTTGCAGGAGGGGAGATCCCTGGTCTAGGGAGATGTGGTTGACGGTGGATACCCCTTGACGGGGACTATTTCGCCTCTTCTTCCCGAGTGCCTCATCCCCATCCGATTATTTTATTTTATTTTCTATTTATAAATTGTAATATAATGATCTGCTTGCCCCGCCTGGCAAGGTGAGGGTCCAGGGCATGGTGTTAACATTGTTTGACACAGCCGGCCAATCTGATGTCTGACATTTTCCTATAGGTGGCCTAATAAAGGGAAGTCTTGCCGGAGCTAATTGGAAAATATCTCTGTTTAGAGGGCGACTCGCCTCCAAAGGAGGAGAGAAGGGGGACGACTCTGAGTCTATATCTTGCTTCCACCTCCTCCCTCCTTGCCCAGCAGGTCTTCCTGCCAGCTTCCTCCCATCAGAGCTCCCACCCGAGATCAGAAGTGTGGTGCCCTTTTCTAGGCTGCTGGTCCCTTCTCCCACCCAGAGAGGACCAGCATTCTGCTGGCATGGTTGCATACCCAATGTTGGAGGGGCCAGGGCTGCTGAAAGAGCAAGAGGGTCTGCACATGTCCTTTCTCATTACTAGAGGCTCCAATGAGGTCGCAGACTGCTGCATTACTGATACTCAAGAGAATTCTGGTCCCTGATAATTAACCTGCAGTCCTCGTTCCTCCCTGAAGGCAATGAATCAGTCTAGTTCCCATCCTACCCTGGTGTCAGGATCTGAATGGAGGTGATATTTTATTCTGGGATGTCCCTGGACCAACAGATGACCCTTGGAAATCCCTAGTCAATTTATAACTGATAGTCCCCACACACTCTTGGTCAAGAGAAAGAATGGGATCAGAGGACTGGAACCTATCTCTGCTGAAGGGCTGTGGGTAGAGAACAGCTTCAAGACCTGGCATATGTTTTTAGGGGGAAATGGGTAGGCTCTCCAAGCAGGGGGCATATAGGCATTACAACTGGAATCCTGTTCTTGATCACCTGTCCTAATTATTGTTTCTACTGGCTTCCTCTACCTCACCACCCCCTTCTTTCCTCTCCCTTTCTGGTGGCTCTGCTTCCCCAGCCTGGGTATTCCTAGAACCTTCAGGTTCCAATGCAGCAGACAGGCAGGAACTCAGAGAGTCAGGTGCCCCTGAATTGGAATGGAAGCTCGGTCAGGGTCAGGAAGCTGGACTTCAGTGGAAGGGGAATGTTTGGGTTCAAGGGGAGATGGAGGGATATGGTCTTGGCACCAAGGAGCCCGCCCTCTTCTGTAGCCTCTGTGAAATTTCAGTCCACAGGGTCCCTGCTATGCACCGCCCTCTGGTGGCCTTCAAGATCAGTTCTCTTCCAGACCAAAGGAAAGAGAACTCTATCCTGCAGGGATGGGTGGACTGGACCTGCGCAGAGGAGCCCCCTCTCCGGAGGGGAGAGATGGTGGGTGGGGCTTGGTAAGCTGCCAGGGCTGAGCCACAGGTGCCAAGGACTGGTGATGAACCCACACACCTATCCTTGTGAAAACCCGTGCAAACCTGGCATTTTTTGTATCCCTCCCAGAAGCTGGACGTATAGTCGTAGCCAGATTCTGTCCACCTCCAAGTTGCCACCTCATTTCCCTCACCTTGTGACCCTTAAATTCAATGTCTAGAGGTGAAAGCATACTTAGGGTGCCAGGAAGTGCTTGATAAAGGCAACGATTGGAAGCAGAGTAAGTTTACCTTTAGTGTCCTCCCACCCACCGTTTACCCGCTGCCGCCCCCCTCCCTCCTCCTGATCTCACAGTCCATGCTGTGGATCTTTCCCAGAGCATGGCCTGGAAGTCAGGCAGACTTGCAGACCCTGATGCCACCCCAACAGGACTGTCGACAAGATCAGTGTCTGTGCCCAGTCTGTGCCTGTCAAGGTTTTCTATGCTCTGCTCCATTTCTCACTGCCTTTGCTGTTTTCTGCCATTTGCCCTGCTTCTCTCCTCATCACTCCACTAGAAGCAGGATTTACCCATGGTTCCCAAATACTTTGGGGGTTGCGGTGCCCCCATAATTGTTTGATTTCATAATATTTCAACAGGTGCTTTGTGAAAGAGTTGGGCTTGCTTTAGAACTAAAGAATAATTAAAAGTGATCTTGTTTTGAGAATTTACAGAGTATTTTGTGATAATCTTGTCAAGACCTCTCTGCAAAAGCAGAGTGGAGAAACACTGCTTCAAGGTTCTGCTGACCTTTTTAACCCCCAGAATCCAGACTTTTTCCCTCCCTTCCTCTCTTCAAGTCGGATTTGTTGGACATCTACCATGTAGCACAGTGTTAGGCATGAAAAACAAAATATTAAGTAACAGCTTCCTCTGGGAGGAAAGGTATAAGATGGTTAACTACCAAAGCAACATTGTTACTTAATCAGGGTGAGGTGAATGGGTGGAAAATATCATATTAGTAAGGAGAAAGCCCCATGGAGAAAGTAGGTTCTGGCTAGGATGTTGAAGCATGTAGGTGGAGGAGACCAGAGAGGGCATTCCAGGCAGAAGCAACAACATGAACAGGCACTTGGAATCTGGAATCTAGCAAGCTGGCTAGAGTGGGAGACCAGGGAGTGTAACTATATGTAGTTAATGTTTCTTGAGAATTTACTACATGTCAGGCGCTGTGCTAGCTCTTTCCATGCATTCTCATTGCTTCCTTACGATAACCCTGTGGGACTGGATTACACATGAGGCCACTGAGCAAAGACAGGCTGAAGTCACTGGCTCAGGTTACCGCAGCTAGTAAATGGGAGACCTGGAGCAGGAGTAACAAGACATAAGACTGCCTTGGGCGTGTGGGTGACTCAGAGAGTTAAGCCTCTGCCTTCAGGTCAGATTATGATCTCAGGGTCCTGGGATCGAGTCTCACATCAGGCTCTCTGCTCAGTGGGGAGCCTGCTTCCGCCTCTTTCTCTGCCTGCCTCTCTGCCTATTTGTGATCTCTCTTTGTGAAATAAAATCTTTAAAAAAAAGGAAAAGAAATAAGACTGCCTTGATGGATAAGGCCACATCCTAGAGGGCTTTTTTTTTTTTTTTAAGATTTTATTTATTTGACAGAAACACAGTGAGAGAGGGAACACAAGCAGGGGGAGTGAGAGAGGGAGAAGCAGGCTTCCCGCCGAGCAGGCAGCCCGATGTGGGGCTCAATCCTGGGTCTCCGGGATCATGGCCTGAGCCCAAGGCAGTCGCTTAACCAAGTGAGCCACCCAGGCGCGCCTCTAGAAGGCTTTTAAGAAGTTTTTGACTCATGCACCTGTGTGGCTTGGTTGGTTAAGCATCCAACTCTTGGTTTGGGGGCTCAGGTCATGATCTCGGGGGCTTGTAGGCCTGGGCCCCGTGTTGGGCTCTGAGCGCAGCAAGGGAGTTTCCTGGAGATTCTCTCTCTCCCTCCCCCTCTGCATCTCACTTGCTCTCAAATAAATAAAAAGTTTTGGACTCTCAGTCCCTTCACTGAGTCACTAGTAAGTCTTAGCTTTTTGACAGTTATTTCTCTCTCATTTTCATTGGCTCTTTCTCCTGCCTGGATCGCTGGCTTCCTTAACTAAAGTTACCTAGCCAGTAAAGGGAATCCTCCAGATTAGAGAAGAGGGGAGACTGTGCTTTCTTAAGGATTGAATAGCTGCCTCCCTCTCCAAGTTCACAATGCCTGTGTGGCTGTTTTGGAGGTGGGCCTCTAAGGAAGTAATTAAAGTCAAATGAAGTCATAAGAGTAGGGCCCTGATCTGATAGGATTAGTGTCTTCATAAGAAAGATACCAGAAAGGTGCTTTCTCTCTCTTTGCATGCACCAAGGGGAGGCCATGTGAAAACACTGCGAGAAGGCAGCCATCTACAGGCCAGGAAGAAGAGTTCTCACCAGAAACCAAACTGGCCAGAACTTTGATCTTGGACTTGTCCAGCCTCCAAAACAGTGAGAAAATACATGTTTGATGTCTAAGCCACCCAGTTGATGGTATTTTGTTATGACAGCCCTAGCCGACTATTACAATCTTCTAGAAATGAGTGAAGTAGGAAAAAGCCAGCGCTAAGATGGGGTCTTAGCAAAAATAATGAATGCTGAGAAGTGAGAATTTCTGACCTAGAGCCTTGATGTGTTTATCCCTAACGGTACCTATGCAGTCTCTGCTATTAGAGGAAGTGTTCTTCTCTGGCTGGAAGACTGGAGCAGCTGTCTATGGGAAGAAGGCTATGGCTGGTCAGGTTATTTCCCTGTGGGGGTTGTGTGGCCACTTAGCACATTCAGATTCTCCTCTCCCTCTCTCTGTCTCTGTGTGTGAACTGGTTGGTGTATACACATGAACATCTTCCACTAGATGGGGGGATATCTTCAGTCAGATCATAACTGAGTGCCTACCTTGGGGAGAGGACAGTAAGTCAGGGATAGCTTTCACAGTTCACCTGGCAAGACACAGTGGTCAGATGGTTGTTGAGTGCAGTGAAAGCGATGAGGAGTGATGTTGAAGCTGAGACGGGAAAGATGGGTAAGAATTGTTCAAGTAGAGGGAAAGGCATGTCCAAGGGCCTGGAGTTGGGGAACAAGAGTAAATTAACGTCAATTCAAGAGGAAAGGAGCATCAGTAAGCTTAGTGAGAGGGACGTGTGATATACATTAAAGACTTTCAATTTTGTCCTGAAGATGAAAAGCAACTGTAGGAGGTGCCTGGGTAGCTTATGGGTTAAAGCCTCTGCCTTCAGCTCAGGTCATGATCTCAGGGTCTTGGGATCAAGGCCCGCATCGGGCTCTCTGTTCAGCAGGGAGCCTGCTTCCTCCTCTCTCTCTGCCTGCCTTTCTGCCTACTTGTGATCTCTCTCTCTCTGTCAAATAAATAAATAAATAAATCTTAAAAAATAAAACCTGTAAAACCCCAACATTGGGGAAAAACAATATATTTTTAAAAAGGGGGGGGTGCCTGGGTGGCTCAGTGGGTAAAAGCCTCTGCCTTTGGCTCAGGTCATGGACTCAGGGTCCTGGGATCTAGGCCCACATCAGGCTTTCTACTCAGCGGGGAGCCTACTTCCTCCTCTCTCTGCCTGCCTCTCTGCCTGCTTGTGATCTCTCTCTCTCTCTCTCTCTCTCTGTGAAATAAAGAAATAAGACCTTTTTAATTTTTTTTTATTTTTTCAGTGCTCCAAGATTCATTGCCCATTCCCCACACCCAGTGCTCCATGCAATAAGTGCCCTCAGTACCCACGACCAGGCTCTCCCATCCCCCGACCCCCTCCCTCCAAGTCCCTCAGTTTGTTTCTGTGTCCAGAGTCTCTCATGTTTCGTTTCTCTCCCTGAATTACCCTACTTCCCATTTACTTTCCTTCTCCTACTGCCTTCTGTATTACCCCTTATGCACCACAAGTAAGTGAAACCGTGTGATACTTGACTTTCTCTACTTGGCTTAAATAAATAAAATCTTTAAAAAAAAAAAAAAAGAAGAAGAACTGGCGGCGCCTGGGTGCCTCAGTTGGTTAAGCGACTGCCTTCGGCTCAGGTCATGATCCCGGAGACCTGGGATCGAGCCCCACATCGGGCTCCCTGCTCAGCGGGAAGCCTGCTTCTCCCTCTCTCACTCCTCCTGTTTGTGTTCCCTCTCTCGCTGTGTTTCTCGCTGTCAAATAAATAAAATCTTTTTTTAAAAAAAAAGGAACTGTAGGATTTGAAAGAGTTGGGGTGGGGGATCCAACTTGCATT
>PITA01022454.1:0-30323 GCA_004023965.1 Spilogale gracilis | reverse complement strand
AGTGTCTGTGTCTTGTGTGCAGGGTGCAGCCAGTTCCCGGTACATCGGCATTAAAGAAAATTCAGTGATCTATTAAAATAACTTCATCAATGGTGGCTTTTTAATTTCCTCTTTTTTTAAGATTTTATTTATTTATTTGACAGAGAGATCACACGTAGGCAGAGAGGCAGGCAGAGAGAGAGGAGGAACCAGGCTCCCTGCTGAGCAGAGAGCCCGATGCGGGCCTCGATCCCTTGACCCTGAGATCATGCCCCGAGCTGTAGGCAGAGGCTTCAACCCACTGAGCCACCCAGGCGCCCCTAATTTCCTCTTAACAAGTTTTCAGGGTGACATCATTTCCTTGGGAAAAATAAGTGGAGGAGTAAGAAAAACAAGAATTCAGATTTTTCTTGCTTTCTTTATGTCAGCTGGTACACACATCATAAACCTTCAGTTATATACATTCCTGGTATGCCTTGGCTCTGAACTTTAGAAGAAAAATTCTTGTAGTCATCTTTAATATTTTATAGTAATAATAGAGTGAGCCAATCGACTAAAAATATAAATATTCTCGTTCCATTTTTTAAAGTTACTCCTGTGATGTATTCTTTTCTGAATGAAGGTTTTAGTGCCTACAAATATTCCTGGATAATTCAACAAAGACACCAACAGTCATATCTACAGCAAACAAGATAGTGAGTCGATTTGGGGTTCTTTTTTAAAAAAATATTTCTATTTATTTATTTGACAGAGAGAAACACAGCCAGAGAGGGAACACAAGCAGGGGGAATGAGAGAGGGAGAAGCAGGCTTCCCGCCGAGCAGGGAGCCCGATGGGGGGCTCGATCCTGGGTCTCCAGGATCATGACCTGAGCCGAAGGCAGTCGCTCAACCAACTGAGCCACCCAGGCGCCCCTCGATTTGGAGTTCTAATAGCTCGCATGTGTGTCTGCGGAATGGTTATGATGAAACACGACATGAGTTAGTAAATCTGTTAGGAGAAAAACTGATTTGCCGTACAAATAAATCAGTTTTGCTATAATTCCGAGGCTGTGGATTTTCAATTACCCGAAATTAGTCATAGTGGTAGGAGACTTCTTTTCTTTCTAGTTTACCCCCATGACAGTGTTAAAGCCTCTTTCAGATACTTCGAGGAGAATTTAAAACATCCATTTTAAATGAATTTTAAAAGCCTGTGTTCTCCTTAGACTAACCCTTGGTAATCAAGAATACTAAGATAATATATAAAGATTTCCCAGGTAGTAAATTAATAAGCACAAACTGTACTATACAAAATGTCTACTAGTTAAAAAAAATTCAATAAGAAGCCTGGATTGGGCCCTGCTGGTTTTAAGTGTATAATGGAAATCCATTTATATGCATTATAAACTCTCATCAAATCATACCTCAGGACACTAATAGGGAAATCACCTCTTTAAACTAGATATGTCAGGAGAATTATGGGTGCAGAGGTGGTAGTTTCCATGAGTGGAACCAGATGTAGAAAAAAATCCAGTCCCTAGCTCTGAACTAGAATCTTCTCTTGGCTAATAGGATGGGATTGAATTCCAGGAATATTAGTTTAGTTAAAAAAGTAGTGGTTTCTCATCAGTGGTTCTTTGAGCATCTTAAATCTTTTGCTTGTAGGATTTCTTTTTAAATGAGCCAATGCATAACATGCGTGACGCCGCTCTTACCCTGTAGAATGCTGCCTCATAAGATTTTCCTGTGACGCTTCGTTTCAGCGATGTTTCGCGTGTGCTTTTCCCCCCTGCCCACACGACGCTCACCACCGAGTTTCCACTGGCAGCCCCCTCCCACACACGATTGCACTCCTGCATGGGCGCCTCGAACCTCAGAGTAATTCAGACTACCGCTCACAGTTTTGTCCACATTATGGAGAAGAAAACTGACTTCCTCACAAAGGGCATAAAGTTCACATGAAGGAGTTCATATCCTCAAGAACGTCTTCTTGTGTCGAGGCTCATTCCTGTTCAGTGCACTTGCTGCTGTCAGAGCATGTGCCCTCTCTTTACTTGTGGGACCCCCAAGCCAGTCTTCTCTGTTTGACTGGTTTTCCCATCAGAAGTTCTTAATCATGAGTCAATAAAATAATACACTGCAATCACACCCTCAGGGAAGGGGAAGATTGCCTCAACAGCTAGATTGTTCGAGAAAGAATGGGGGCCTGGTGCGGGGTGAGGCACGGGTGCGGAGGGGTTGGGGGGGGGCGAGACTTGTTTGCTTTCTATTTTCTGTTCCAGCAAGAGCTGATCTTAAAAACTGAACGCGGACGGTACTAAGGACTGCTTAAATCAGGCTTCGTATCTGTGTTATAAGCTTCCAACTTGAGGAAGCTTAAGAAAAAGAAAACCAAGGTTTCAAACATGTGCTTGTTTCTAAGCACAAACTTGGCAACTTCTTCCGTTGCTTTCACTAAACCTAAGAGTTCTCATGCAAGTGAGGTCTGTTTTCATCACTTTCTAGCAAGATTAAACAGCAGAGTGCCGATGACTCTGGTTACTAAGACCTCATTGCCGAGTGAGAGCCGTCAGAGGGACAGCCCCATTTCACCAGAGGCCAGGCTACCTGGGCCCTATGGACGCTAGGCCAAGTGCCCGCTGAGTTCATCGGTACGCACGGCGCCCGAGTCAGGAGCAAATGCCCTTTCCTGGAGCACCGAAGTCCCTAGAGCAGTGTGAAAAATACCAGTGGCCCCTTCCTCAACGCAATTCTGTCATTTTAAAATTCTCAGTCATTTTGGAGAAGTAATACTGGGAGTTCAGGCATTTACTTCCAAGGCAATCTAGGGCAGTATCAGCTGTGACTTCATAAGTGCGTACCCCCATTCTTTCAGTTATTCATCCACCCATTTAAAAATGCAGATGGAAAAAAAAATAAAAAAAAAATAAAAATGCAGATGGTAAATAAAAACTTTTTAAGTGGGGGGGGCTGGGTGGCTCAGTCAGTTAAGTGTCTGCCTTTGGCTCAGCTCATGGCCCCGGGGTCCTTGCAGCCAACCCCACACGCTGCCTGGCGTCTGCCTCTCCTTCTTCTCCCTTTGCCCCTCTCCCGCTCACACTCTCTCTCTCTCTCAAATAAATGAATAAAACCCTTTAATATAGATATCTTTCTTTAAAACATTTTATTTATTTATTTGAGAGAGAGAGACAGCGAAAGCCCAGGCAGGAGGAGGGGCAGAGGGAGAAGGAGTTTCCCCACTGAGCAGGGAGCCCAACCTGGGGCTCAATCCGAGGGCCCTGGAATCATGACCTGAGCCAAAAACCAGACATTTAACGGAGTGAGCCACCCAGGTGCCCCATAAATAAAATCTTTTTAAAAAATGCAGCTATTTCTAGAGCACCTAATGAGCGTCCAGGAAATTCCAGATATGTTTCTTTTGGTGTATGTCATGGTTTACGTTGGAGGTCTGAGAGAAGCAGGAACCCAGAATCTGTATTTGAACAATAATGACCAAGACAGAAGTGGCTCTTATTAACCACGTCCTATGTGCCACTCGTTATATATTAGCCTATTTATCTGTCACACCTGACTTCTAAAGAATGCCTGGGTGACTCAGTCACTTAAGTACTTGCCTTCAGTTTTGATCATGATCTCAGGGTCCTAGGATCAAAGGAAAGTCCCTCAGAGGATCGCTGGATATGCCAGCAGTTTGGAATAAGGTTAAAGGAACATAAGTCAGCGCCAGGAAAGTGTGAGGAATAGACCAGCTCCGTGGCCAGGAAGCCTACAGGCTGTTCTTGTGTGCGTGATTTGTTTGTTTGAGTTATGATTTTAGAATCGGCAAAAACTGTTTCTTTAAATCTAGGGGCACTTATCAAATCGTACTACGCTTGGGATATTTTGTGCTTCTGGTCACCTTTGTGAAAAGTCTGCATCCCTGTGTGGCATGGTGACCTAATGTTGTTAAGGGGGCCCCAGAAACGACTGGCTTCAGATTGCTACTCTGATGCACACCACGGGTCTAACCTTGGGCAAAGGGTTTTAAGTTGGCTGTACCCTTTTCTGGTCTCTAAAAGGAGCGTAGTAATAGTTCCTACAGAGCAGAAGTATTGGGAAATGAGATGAGGCATGTGAGTTACTCGACATCGTAGCAAACATTGACAAAGTCATCACTCTCTCAGCCCCTTCTGCCATACCTATACCGCTTTTATAATACAGTTTGGTACATCTCTTTTCTCCCGGGACTCCAGAAAGTACTCTGTTTCTCCCGTGATTTGATAGGCAATTTGTAAAAGCTAATATATAATTCGTTTAGGAGCAAAAGCTAATTATGCTATATCGCTGTATAATTTCCTCTAGTGTGTAGGTATCTGATGCAGCTTATTAATGTAAGAAAGCAAATTCTGCCTTCTATCAGAAAGCAGAAATTTGTGAGTTCTGCATCTGGGCTTCTCAAAGGGTAGTAGTGTGCCTATGAGCCCTAGGCTTCGTTAAAATGCAGATTCTAATCCAGTAGGTTGGGGGTGAGCCTGAAATGCTGCATTTCCTGCAAGTTCCCAGGCCCTGCCGGTGCTGCAAGTTTGCAGCCCATGCTTTGATCCAGACCCTACAATAGCGCCAGTGGCCGAATGAACAGGGCTGAGGAATTGGCGTGCACAGCCTGCAGCCATGGGTAACGTCCCTGACAGCCATGTTTCTGCAGAAGACCCAGAGCTCACCCCACCCCGGACATGGTCAAGGTCCCCCGAAAGTCAGCACCATCCTCTGCAGACACCTGTGGGAACACTGCAAACTACGAAGGGAAAACCCTGCCAGGGGACACCTCATCAGCCTGTAACTGCTCAGCCGGGAGAAAGCTCCTTGGTTTTAACACTTTTCTGCTCCTTTTCGAAAAGGCCAATTTTCCTAAGGCCCCATTATTTCCAAAACCTCTTGTAACAGAAATCCCCGAGGCTAACGAACCCTAGGTTAGAGCATCACAGACTTCACGTGAGCTTTGTCACTGCAATAAGAACAGCTTGACCTCTGTGGACCATTTCTCACTGCTACACCTATGGATTTCTTTATAGCACGGTGCTCCGTCTTTATGTTGTGGATTTGGGTGCCCGCTGGACCAATAAAACACAAAGAACATGAGGGAGGGACTCTATGTCTCCATCTTCCCCAGGGAGTTCTGCGGCAGGGAGGGAAGATCACACATCCTCCCCCAAATTATTTAATGCCAAAGAGCAAATCATGGAAACACTTTTTAAGAATTATTTATTTATTTGAGAATAAGAGAGTAAGAGCAGGGGGAGAGGAAGGCAGAGGAAGAAGCAGACTCCCTGCTTAGCAGGGAGCTGGATGCAGGACTCGATTCCAGGACTCCAGGATCATAACCTGAGCTGCAAGCAGACACTTAACCGACTGAGCCACCCAGGTGCCCCCTGGAAACACTTGAAAAAATTTTTTTAATGTTTAAAAATCCTGGAAATATTGGGCAAATATAAAAGTAATGACTGTATATTCAGGGTCCTATGTACTTCATTTGCAATTGTAGGCTTCCTGTAGACACTGAATTATAAAGTGTTGAAATCCTCTCCTTCGCCATGGTCCATGGGTTTTTTTCTGACATTTTCCTGGAGTATCGCTCGCCACGACCCAATGACAGGAGATGTGGTGCTATGCTGGGAGCACCATTCTCCAAGTCTGTCCCTGCTTAGCAGACTCAAATGCAAACTTTTCATCTCCCACGTATTCCAGGGAGCTTTTCCCCAGTCTGTCTAAGAAGCAAACTTACAACTTTATTTTTGAGTCCTACACCTAGTTCTAGCAAATATATGAGGCATGGTCATTTCTATTAGATAAAATGACAGTAAAAGGAACAACAGGAATTCATGGAAAGCGTGCTTACTCAGGTATAGAACTAGAGAAAAATAATAATGTAAAAAAATGCAAAGTTGGGGGAGGGCTATGTCTGATTTCTGTGCAATTTGGCCATAAACCTAAACTTGTTCTAAAAAATAGAGTCCTATTCATAAAAGAAATACAAAGTTCATGACCTTGGAAGATATAAGTGGATACCTTAAATACAAAAGCTTGAGGATAGATGTTCAAGAAGAAAGAGCTTCCAAAAAGTTTTCTATTGCTGTACCGTAATTAACCAAGTATGATGGAAAAAAAAATCCTCTTCCTGTAGTAGAAGGTAAGGAGATCTCTCACCCCAGTTCCTTCTTTTAAGCAGGAGGAAGCATCCTGGAATGACAGCATGCTGAAATGTAAAAACAGGTTGCTTAGAGTGAGGCCTGGGTTTGAAACTCATGCCGGCCTTCCTACCGGCTGCATGGCTTTGGACGAACTACTTAACAGCTTTGACTGTTAGTTTTCTCATCTGTAAAGTAGTAATGTTGGCATGTGTGTAACAGAGTTACGGTGAGGATTAAATGAAATATTATAAGTGAAACCACTAGCCGGAGTCTGTGCTTGGCAAATGTTAGTTGAAATTAATCAGCTTCAAGCAGCAATGCCTGGGTTTTGTGGCTTAACCCTGTGAGCAGGGTTATCCTGTGGGTTAGATGGAAGGTCAGTCAGTGGGGAAGGAAAGCCGGAGAGGAGTGGAACCTGCTCGTCTGCAGGTAGGTAGGTGCCTAGCAGTCTGCCTGACACACCGGAGGCCCCGATAGATACTCGTGGAATGTCGAAGGCTCTACCCTGGAATACCTAAGATTTCATGTGGCTGGTTGATTTCATCCTCAGACATGTTACTTTGATGATTATAGAACATCGCACTTTCTGAAGTGCATTTATAGATATTTAAGAAAATAAGCCCAGACCTGGGAGAGGGCTAGGACAGATCTTAGACTCTCTTTTGTAGAAGTGGAAAGTGAGCTATACAGAGAGTCACACAAACACACACACACACACACACACACACACACAAATAAGTAAAAGAGCAGAATTAGAACTCACGTCTTCTGACTTATGATCAGTTTTTCTACTGTATCTGTTGAAAGTTAGGGAATCTTTTTTGCCTGTACCTACTGAGGGGAAAGTACCCTTCTACCCACCTAAGATAGCATGGGTGAGATGTAAGCCAGAGTCGGGGAAATGTATAAAAGAAGAGGAGATTTTTGCTGGTTTAGGTGGCGTTTGCATGTGATATTATCTGAAGTAAGATAGCAGAGGACACACATAGAAAAGAACTGGTCAGTGCCCAGACATTTCATGAAAGTATCCGTTTCCAAATAGTTTTACTGTTTCTTTTCCATTGGGGATTGAATGGTCACTGACGGCCATCAGCATGTATCGCCAAATGCTAAGGCCACTATTGGTAAGATTTGTTTAGGCTTTAATGACACTTCTTCAGGATGTCAGGGATGATTGGACACTTGGCCAAAAGTGACTCTTAGACTTATTCCCAAATAATATATTGTACAGTCTTGATGAGGGCGGGAGTGGGGTGTGGCCGGGCAAAGAGAGAGAGAAGTAAAGAAAGGTTTTCTTAGTGATGAAGGTTTCCTTGGTTATTATAACAGTCATACAAAATCTACTAGCTGATGTTTTCATCGGTCCAGCAGAAAAGAAGAATGTTTGTGCTTTCATGATTGCGTAAGTCTATGTGAACATCATGTTGATGTGGGGTGGCCAGGGCTACTAAAGAAGGAGCGAATGGGCGCTGAGACAGGGCAGTAGCTAAGCAGTTTCTGCCGTCAGGACCCCGGTGCTCAACGACCAGGCTTGTCATATTTGGGGGGCGGGGGTTGGCGTGCATTTGCCTTCTTAGGCAAAACTTGAACATCCACGGGATAGCGCTAACTATAGAATAAATTACCCCAAAACTTGGTGTCCGAGAACAATGGCAGCCTTCAGCTTACCCCGGAGCCTATGGCTTGGGCCGGCAGGGCGTGGTCTGGCCGCAGGCGGGATGGCCGCCGGCGGGGGCTGGAGTCACCTGCAGCTGCCCGCTCACATGTCTGCTGCTTGAGGCTGCCTGCTGGGAGCTATCGGCCAGGACGCGACACGGGCCTCTCCCCGGGACCTGGGCTTCCTGCGACATGGTGGCGAGGTTCCAAGTATGAGAACCCCAAAAGAGAGAGCCAAGTGGGAGCCGTGTCCTCCTCGTAACCCAGCCTCGGAAGCCACGGCCAGGGAGCAGCCACACGCTCAGGCCCTGCCGCGAGGAGAGGGAACACAGAGCCCGCGTCTCAGGCGAGGGAGGGTCAAGACAGAGTGTCAGGGGAGTGTGGCAGCGGAGGCACCATCGCGGTGCTTTGGGAGAAGACAGTCTGTCTGGGACCTGCGCAGCCTCCCTTCCCTCCTTTGGCATCACACGTCCCACAGCGGGCCGTCGCCCAGGACCTTCCTGGGCACCTCTGCCCTTCACCCTCCCCTTGTCAGCTCTTATTCCAAAAGGCGACCCCAAACCTCATTCCTCAGTCGTAGAGGCTCAGGTTGAGAGCGGACCTTGGAGGTTCTGAAATTTCGGGGTCACCGCACCTGCTCTCCCTGCTCTCGGGTTCAGACTGATGGTCCTGTTTGAAGCCCCTCCTGCTGGAAACCGTTACCAAACTCTTATTTGGCAAGAGTGGCCACCAACTGAGCCGTGGATGGTCACCTGACTCCAGGGGCTCTTCTCTGCGGAGACCAGTGAGCTGGCAGCAAGAGGACAGACACATCCGGAGAAGCAGAGCTGCCCTCAGAGATGGCATGAGGCCTGGGAGAGACAGAGAGATGGAGAGAACAGCAGCGTCTCAGCTCCTGGTGGCTCCGCGGGATTGCTCACAGGCCACATTTACCATGGTGGCCTGGGGTAGGGGTGACCGTCACTGGCTTTTCGAATTTTATTGTTTTACAGCCACGAAAGCCTGAATTATCATCCAGTCTCTTAAGGCCTGGAGCAAGAAAGTAACAGGCTGCTTAGTGAAGGAGCCTGCACTTGAGTCCTGGCCGTGTGATTCCATGAGAGTCTTTCCTGCGTGTAAGGGTCAGGTGGGCAGAAGCAGAAATCTTGGGGTGAGAGTTTGGGTAGCCTGGGTTAAAAAATCAGGAAAGAGATTTGAAGGTAAAAAACAACAACAAAAGGTTGGCTGGGGACCCTGAAGTCCAGCCTCTCTCTGCTATTACTGCCTGATGGGGGGTATTCCCCCCCGTCCCTGGCTTCTGTAACCCCGATTCCTAGCCTTCCTTTTGGACATCTGAACTGTTTCTCTCCCTTTAGAGGGAAGGATAACTGTTGGCATACTTAGTTATAAGAAGCCCAGGTGAAACAGACCTTTCCTTTGAACAGTGTTTAGACGGTAAGGTCTTCATAACCACATGCAGAAATACGACATCCGGCAGGATAATACAGATCTGACAGCCACCCAGACCTAAGCACTCGGGGACAAAGGCAGACTGACCCCTGTCTCAGGACACTGCTTAATCAAATTCAGGCATGTGTAGAGCCTGCAGCACGGTAAGGATGACCATTTCACTGGGCCGTGATTATTAAAATTGGATTCTTTCTGCAGAAGAGCATCAAAATTAGAATTCTGCACGGCATTATCTTCTTCCCACAAAGCCCATGTCATTTTTATAAGAGATTGTGTTCCCTGGAATCCCTCCTGATCCTTTTGTTCTTCCTCACATCCAATCCATGTTCAAGTCAGCTCCCAAACTGGCTCCCAGACACAGCCAGGGAAGCATAAGAGACAATTAACACCTACTCTCGGAACACTGGGGATGATTAATAAGATATTGTCCTGCAGCTGCGGATGTCTTCATGTTCACCGCAGTCAGGCTTGATGAAAGCTCGCTTTTGTGACATCCTCTGATTCTTGGCGGTGGCGGTCGTTTTAGGAGATTGGCCGCTCAGCTCCATTTTTCACCTCTCAGGCAGTCCCTCCCACAGCCCTTTCCTGATACGCGCCGGGGATTGAGTGATGGTCCCCCACGGCTGCAGGAACCGCACACGAAGGTCAGCCCTAAAATGTATTTCTCCCACCCCGGGCTCTGCCTCCCGATCAAAGTCAGGGGTGACTTCAGAACGGCGGCCCCTCACTCAGCCCGCTGCTCTACACTTACTCTCTCCCCATGAGCATTACAAACCAGGCCCTGACGCATGATGGGGTCCTCACGATGGCGGCCAGCCTCACTTTGTCGCAGAGTCAAGGCCTGCATCGTTGGTCCTTCGCTGGAAGCTGCCTGAGAGATTGGCACAGGCCCACGGAGGTCTTTTATTGTTTTCCTAATCACTTTCAGTGTGTTTTCCCACAGTTTTTGTTAAGTGTGGATGTCTCAGCCTGAACATGTCTGGCGGGGGGGAGAGGGAAGAAGGAGGAGGAAAATTCCCACAAAGGGATGTTGTTTTAATAGGTCAATTTATTTTTTTTAAGTTAGAGACCATAAAGTTGTAGATCTCATCAGGATTTAAATTGTATCCCAGATGCAGGCTCTTATTTAAACACACACACACACACACACACACACACACACACACACACATATACACACAACCACAGTGTCAGGATATTCACCCTTTCCCACTTCCCTCAAAAATTCCCTCAAAAATACTGCTGTCTGTGTATTCCAACATGAGCAAATAAATTATTCCCAAGCTCTGTCTGCCCTCACCAATGTCCCTTTCTCCCCCATCCCCCTTTCTATTTTGTCTGCATATTCTTTTGATTAAATGCACTTGAAGTTGCTAATAATGTCACGATAAACGTTTAGATCAGATACAAAGATATTTGAAAACAGTGGAAAACAGACTCAATGTCCTTGTAGCTTCCCCGTGAAAGAAAGTGTATTTCTAGGTGTGTTTTATGGCCTAGAAAGGCACAGCCCCCAGTAAAGACCCAGCCCCCGTCCTGTCAGTATTCGTTCTAAACATCGACTTACCTTGTAGTTTTGGCAGTAGCCTGTCATTTGGAGAGTTGTCTGCAAATGCTGCTAATGTTATTTTGGATAAAAACTGTCTCATTACCATGTGCGTCGTGCAAAGAAATGAACTCGCATATCACCTGCATTATTCCTTCTCTTCCTGTGTCATCCCTGTCCTCTCGTGATGCCATTCAGCTCCCAGGGGGAATGAAATGCCCCTGAAAATTGACAGTCACATTCTATTATAACATATTTTTCCCATTTAATAACAGGGTATCAGTAATGATTCATAATCCTCAAAGGGCCTCCTGCCGGTGACAACTGAACTCGAATAATTGAGAACACCGTGCCGTTCGCGGTGACTACACTTTTATGGTTCAATCAAGAGGTAAAGCAACAGTATATCTGGAGAGACTTCAGGAAAATGACATCCTCCTGATCCATTTCCATGTCTGCTTTACATATAGAACTCTTGCTTCTGCAGACCGTGGCCTCATTAGACTCTAAGTTCCATAATGGCAGGGGGATTTTCTCCCTTTCACTTCTATAGTCCGGGTGCCTAGAGGGGGCTGGCATGTCATGGGTACCCTGGGAATTTTCGCTGCCTGGTGTGTCAGTCAGGGAAGCAGACTTTGCTTTTGAGCTCACATCCGTCAAGATCACTACATCTAAGCCCCCCAAGGCCCGCATTAAAGTGAGTGGCATAATTCATCCAGCCCTAACGTAGCAGACTTCCTTCCCATGACCTGACCCTGACGGCCTTCCTTAGAAGCCCTTGAGGCCCCTCCCAGAACCATCAGCTCACACAGCTCAGTTACGACCAGGGGACCTCACTTCTCAGTTTTCTCACGGACCCCCTCCTACGACCACATCCAAGGCTGTCTGAGGGCCAAGACTTTGTGGCCTGCCTAAGAGGAGCCCCCTCGACTAACCATCAGCAGTGCCCCAGAATCAGTCCTCTGCCCCTCAGCGCTTTCCTCCCTCAAGATGGGTCCCCAGTCTTACTCAGAATCTCTGTTAGGACTAAGTGTCATAATGTCTGTGAGTCACCTACAGACCTGGGGTATCTGCCAAATGGTAAGCTTTCAGTAATCAAGGGCTTGTTCATTTTTATAACGAGTTTTACTCTAAAATATAACTACAGAGTGTAACAAATATTAAGTTCCTGATGCCGGAGCTATGGAGACAACAGGAAGGGGTTGTGAGTGTGGGCCAGCCAGGGAATTCAACCTTTCTTCAAGTCCCAACATTGACACTGACTTCCTCCCTGACTCTGGGCACGCGGCTCAACATGCCTGAGCCTCACCTTCGTCTGCGAGATTCAGGTCGCACAACTCCCCTCACATGGCAGGTCTAGGGAGCGGATGCCTGAGTCCACGTGAAGCATTTATGCAAGTTGAGGCATCCTTCTTGTCTGATGCGAACATGTCTGAATTGGAGGTGTTCACAGTGGGTGAGTTTTAGAACTGAGATTTTGGAGAAGTCGACTTTCCATTTCCTTGGTGTGTGAAGAACAGATGTTGCTCAGGTGGAGAAAGATGGTGAGAAAATTTGTCTTGATTCCCTAGAGTGTGTGACAGGGTTTGTGGATCTCCTTGTGGTTTTTTTTGGGTTTTTTTCTTTTGGTTTTTGGTTTTTGGTTTCTTTGCAGCCAAAGGCTACTATAGGAATTTGCTTTCGCACACCATTTAAAAAAAAATGGGGGGGGGGAATTCAACTACAGCCAGGGAAATTTTTGTTGGCTTGCATTTGAGATATGTTTTTAAATTGCAGAACAGAGTTTAATTTGGTTTCCATTTCCCCTGATGAGGCATAGCATCCCTACTGCAAGAAAACCTGACACTCCTTTATTCTTGCAAGGATGGTAAAAATTTTCTGGGTCACAAAACAAGCAGTAGAGGAAGAAATGAAGGTGCATGCAGGACTCCTAAAATAAATATTCCTCTGTGGTAATTATTAGTAGGCTTGAATTAAAAAGTTGCCAACCCCAGGAGTTTGGGCCATCCCTTCCCTCTAGTTTTTCCCTCGTTACTTTGTTCAATGTTGTATACTGTGGCAAGCAGGGCCTGCGGTGCCCCACGTTTTCCAAAGTGCTTAGAAATGCTGAGTGGCGATTATAAAGCAATGCCTTAGGGTTTGTGGGCTCCAGGAGTATTACCCTAGCCAGAGGCCAAGTCAAGAAGGTGCTCTTTAAATAAATCCCTTGTCAGAGAGAAAGAATAGCAATAGATCTGAATTATCGCTGGTGGTATCGTGGCATTTAATTCTGGTTATCAGTTGAATGCTTTTCCAACTTTGTGGGTATCTCCCACGAGTAGATTACACGGTCCCTCTTTCCAAGGAGATTATTGTTTCACTCAGGAGATCGGACTCTGGGGACTTAAATAATAAAGAAAAATAATTCCTACCTCAGTGTTGACTGTAGAGTTTCAGGTGAGGGAAGGGAACCTAAAGTAGCACATCCCAGGGAAGACTTCACTGGGGACACACAGTGGGTACACACCTTCTGGGTCGGGACAAAAGAGGCAGATATCCCCCTCTAGTGTCTTCCATTCCTGCAGCCTTACAGCTCCTACGTGACCTCACAATGCTTACATGAGCCAGGCAGGGTTTTCCTTGTCTGCAGTGAGGGGAGAGACCAGCGCAGGCTGCCCCCTGGCTGTGTGCAGGGACAGAATGGGAGGCCGGGCCATGTGACGCCGCCCCCTTGACAGTTTCATCACCACTTTCCCTAAGTCATTGCCGCTGAAACGCGCTCATTACCATTTTACTGCATTCAGTGCTTAGGGCGTTGGGGATGCTCCAGGAATGTTTCCCTCTGTCCCCTTGTCCTTAAGAGAGGCAGGTGATTGGTGGCGCCTGGGTGGCCCAGTTGGTTAAACGACTGCCTTCGGCTCAGGTCATGATCCTGGAGACCTGGGATCGAGTCCCACATCGGGCTCCCTGCTCAGCGGGAAACCTGCTTCTCCCTCTCACTCCCCCTGCTTGTGTTCCCTCTCTGGCTGTGTTTCTCTCTGTCAAATAAATAAAATCTTTAAAAAAAAAAAAAAAAGAGAGGCAGGTGATAAAAGGACCACATTTCCAAAAATTGAAGAGCAAACACAATAATGTAGGGCTTCTGCTTCTCTCAGGGGAGGCGACTGAAATCCGAGTGGTATCAGGCTTTGGGAAGGGAGGAAAGAAGAAAAAGGCAGGAAGCCTCTGTCCTTACCTTCTCCATGTCTCCGCAGCCTGTGACATTGCTGACCGCTTACCGTCTTGCTTCCTGAAGTTCCTTCTCTCCATGGCTTCCTGAGCATTGAAGGAGCTGGGGCACCTTCTCCTCCTCCCAGGAGTCCTCCTGCGGCCTTCGCTGAACCCTCGTGTTCATATCACCTCTTAAGGGTCAAGTTCCGTCTCAGGTCACTGTTGTTCCCCAGAGCCGCCTTCTTTGTGTGCATGGTTCTCAGCACCTTGGCTTCTGCAAGCCAGACTTGTTTTCTGCCCTGGGCACTCCGGTCCTTTCTCCCCAGGGCTTCCCAGTCGCCTCCAGCTTAGCCTGTTAAACATGTAACTCTTCTTCCAGCTTCTCCCTCCCTTTTCTTATTTAGACCATTTTCATTTGAATATTTTTTTTGTCTCTCTCTTGCTTCCTGGGTGTTGCAGTACCAACGTCAAAGTTATTCTCTACATTTGAGCCTCTTCCTCTGGTGATGAAACATTTCCTCCGAGACGGTGTGTGGCCGATAGCTGCCATCTGTGCCCAAGGGCCGTGGGACCATGTTGCCCACAGCCGACCGGATCCCAGGGCTCTCTGTCCGCAAGGGGGAGGAGGTGTGGCATGTTTGCATGGCAAGGACCTGGCAAGGGATGGCCTGGAAATGCTAAAATTATTGTGCTGGGGTGAAAGGAGGGGAAAGGTGTTAGGAAGGAAATAGAATCTTATCATCCATGGCAATTGGCAAAAAGGACGCCAATTTAGAAAGACGTTCGCCGTTCCTATTCGGGCTCCCGTTCCAAGTGTGGTGTTCTCTGTTTGGAGAGGTTGGAAACCATATGAAAGGGAATTACTCATGCTTTTCTGTCTGTACGCATGTGCTTTCGCTGGTGTTAAATTCTTGCTGTAAGAGTCTCTCATTCCACAATGTACACACAGAAATAGATTCCCACCACTTTTTTTAAAAAAAATACATTAAAACCAGCTGAGTAAATTAAGAGGGCATTGTAGCAGGACAAGTGAAATGAAAACCCACATTTTCTGGGATTGCAAATGCATTTAACACACCCACTGCTTCATGCGAGACGTATTCTACCACCAGCATTGGGTTCTCATGTCGTTATTTTAAAGGGTAACATTTGAGGCTAAAAATGCATGGCTTATAGAGGGAGTTTGACCCTAAATTTTGAAATGTAATGGTCATTGTCTAATAAGCACAGAATTCCCCTTCTCAGATAAAGGGACAGGAGCAGCGACCAGTTTAAGAAAGAGGCTGTCCCCTTGCTCCTGTAATTTATGTACATCGTAAGAAAGGAGCTTGCGTCAGAAATGAGCAAAGAAGTCACCAGAGTAGGAGCCTCTCTGAACGCCACCAGCCTCGAGCCTGGTATACGTCGTCAGGTGATGAATGTACCTTGATTAAGCTTTATCGTCTCCCCCTGCTTTGCTGATGAGGCATGAGCTACCTTGATGGGCATTAATCACAAACATGACTCAGCTTTGGCCACAGAGACGGCGGCGGGCTGTGCAGTTTTAAGAAGTCATTTATTCATTCCACAGATATTTATTGGACACAAATTATGTGACGAACACAAGCCTAGATTTTTGGAAACCGTCAGTGTACTCAAAGGACGAAGATTCCAGCCCTGTCTCTCCAAATGTGTTGTGTTTTTGTATTCTGGTCAGATCAGTGCTTACTGCCCCAGCATCCCTCTCTGCAAGGTGCTGTGGGCAGTTACCGTCGTCGTGCCCCAGGCGCGGAAGGCTGATTTCTGCCATTGCCAAAGCACCGATCCTGTGAAGTTGTTGGGGACGGGGGTGGCCTGTCAGCCCTCTTTCTCCTGAGAGACAGTGTGGGAGAGGGGGAAGGACGCAGGAAAGGCCTTCTACAGAGGCCCCCTCCTTCTAAAGAACGCATAGCTTCCTGGTTTCCTTCCTACCTTCCTGATCGCCTGTACGGAAACCCCTGTCCCTTGACACCTGCCATTCAATATTTGGTTTCTGCCATCACCCTGTCTCCAGCTCTGATTTGACTCTTTATTTTTTCTAGACTTTGGGGCACTGTGTAGTCTCTCCCTGGAATTTCATTTTGAACAGTACCAATATTATATTCATCCCATGCCTGCACTGACAGCCAGAAGAGACTGCCCTTTATTTATACATACTGTTATCAATTCATTCAAAAAAATACATTTACTGAACACCAATCATGTTCAAGCATCTTATTAAGGCCCTGGGCCCAGAGATACTCTAATGGATTGCAGAACCGAATGGAAGGGTCAGAAGAATCAACCAGTAATTAAATACAGTATCTTGGGGACCCAGGACAGGAGCAGCTACCCTGACTGAGCAGAGTCTTGAAGCAGAAGGGGAAATTAGGCAGAGCAACACAGCACGGGCAACGCAAAGCCATAAACACCTATGTGATAAGGTGACACAACAGCATTAGGCAGATCATCACAATGGACGATGAATATTGCATCATTCTCCTCAGCTCCTCCCTCCGGTGGGTTTTATCTCATCCCCTCTCTGGTCCCACCATTGGTTCTCTTGGGGGACAATAGGACGGAGGAAGAGAGAGACAGGTAGGAGAGGAGCGGCAAGTGGGAACAGGGGGCTACAGAGTTTGCAGCCACTGAAAAGTAGAGAAAGAAGGAGAAACTACATACGAAGCTCCTCCCAAGCCTTTTCTCTCCGTGGGTCGCAGCCACGCATCCTCGACCACCTGGTCATCCGTGAATCAGTGTGGGGGGAGGGAGCCGTGCTCACCCTGCTAGCTTCCCGTCTGCACGCGGAGATGGAGGCATCCTGGGGCTCCTGGAGCCAGTTTTAGTGTTCCACCCAAAAGCAACCGGATCTATGCTAAGACTGAAGAAATCCTCTGAGAGGCCGTTTTCCGTGCTTTTCCCTGGAATGGTGAAAGTGATTACGGGCACTCTGGTGAATTGGAGAAGCATTGATTAGCCATTATCTGTGCCTTTGATTAATTTTTAAATGGGAAAACATTAATTATTACTTAATTAATGCCATTGGATAGAAAAATCTTTTACCCCATGATATAGGCCGGGGAGGGAGAAAGAGTGAAAGGCTGGGATTCACTGGCTTTTGAATGCGGGGAAAATGCTAGCCAAGGAGACGTGGAGTGCAGAACTGTGACACAAAGCTAACGCCTAGCACTTGTGCTCCCATGAGGTGGCCTGGGTGATGCTGACGTGCACCCCGTTCTCCTCGGGGGGTCCTCCTGAAACAAAGAGGCAGAGGCCCTTTTACTGTGCACCACTCTCTGCATAATGGACAACAGAAGAAGTCAAGGTGAGAGGCGCTGCTTCCTGTTAAGGACGTGGGAATGATCAAGTTTTACTTTGTTGCCCATTTCTCCTTCTTCCCCTGTCCAGAGCTCTGATTCTGGCACCAACTCCAGTATGGTGGCTAGGGAGGTTCTCACAGCAGCAAGCAACTCAACTGGGTCCCCACACAACCTGGAGAGAGCATCAGATCCCACAGGTGGAGGGCTCAGCTCAGTCCCCCAGGCCTGCCCCACTCACTTCAGACCCACCTGTGCTTGCTGACTGGCCATAGATGGAGAGTACCAAATACCCCTCCTTAGATTCCGTAATCTGCTGGAGCAGCTCCCAGAACTCACAGAGACATTAAACTTACTAGATGACCGGTCTGCTATAAAAAGATGTAACTGGGGACCCGCCAGGTAGATGATGCATAAGGCAAGGTGTGGGGACAGCGCATGGAGGTCCCATGCCACTCCCCCAAATTCCCATGTGTTCACCAACCTGCAGTCTCCCGGAACTCTATCCTTTGGGTTTTTTATGAAGGCCTCACTACACAGGCAGGCTTGATCAAGTCACTGGCCGTTAGTGATGATTCAAGGTCCACGCCAGGGGTCAAGGGGTGGGGCTTAAAGTTCCAACTCTTTAATCACGTGGTTGGATCTTTTGGCAACCAGCACACACCTTAAGTAAGGCCAAAAGTCATCTCACTGACATAACAAGGGATACCTTTATTGTTCCTGTCCTTTAGGAAATGCAGAGAGTTTCAGGAGCTCAGTGCCAGAAACAGGATGAAAGACCAAACATAGTTCTTATTATAAATCCCAACATCACGGGGGCACCTCAGTGGCTCAGTCAGTTAAGTGTCCAGCTCTAGGTTTTCTACTCAGGTCGTGAGCTCTGGGTCGCAGGATCGCCCCAAGTCACGCCTTGCTCAGTGGAGAGTCTGCTTGAAGATTCTCTCCCTCTGCCCCTCCCCCTATATGTGCAACTGCGTGCGTGCGCTCTCTCAAATAGATAAATCTTTTAAAAAGAAAGATAAATAAATAAGTCACACTATCACAATAGCATAACAGAAATAAAGACAAGAATGAGTGTTGGGTCTCCAGAAAAACAAACATGAACTCACTAGCACATTTCATTTGCTCCCGAGGATGTAACCGGATGACTTCTGCAGGTGGCCTCAGCAGGGCCTTCTGGGAAGGAGTAGCTCAAACACCTACTTCCTGGGTGGCCCGCCCACCCCCCAGGGCCCACCCGAGACAAAGCGCAGCCTCCCGTGAAAGTGCGAAAGTGCGAGTGGAGCAGGTTCGCTGTAGGCAGGGCAGGAGAAGAGAATGGCTTTTTGTTTCACTCCGGGCTTTTGTGTTCCTGTTACAGCTGAGTACAGGATGGTGATGCAGGGTAGAGCTGGTGCTCTCCCTTTACCTCTAAACACCCAGGTGTGTTGCTATTGACTGATGTTTGGGAACTGATCCTGAGGTTAATACAGTGAACTGTTCTCTCTTAGGAGAGGCATTAATTCTGTCAGGACTTCAGTGAGTGGTTCGCAATTCCCGGGAATGAGCAACAGAATTAAAGGATCCAAGAGAAAATTGAACCCTACCCACTCATCACATAAAGAGGCTCGGATAGGCAAAGTGGCCTAGCCCAATGTCACAGGAGTAATTGATGGCAGATTAATAATAATAAAATCCCACATGAAACTGATGGTGAAGTTCAACCCTGACTAACAACACCCATGTACCCCTAAATACTATTGCTTCGTTGCCTGTTCTTGGGAAATAACCCAAATGGGATCACGGGGAATTCTTTTCAGATCTCCCACCAGTCAGTATGGCCTTATGATGCAGGTGTCCCTGTAGATGATCTCCACCCAGTATGTCTTATGCACTTCGGTCCCTACCCTGATTGTCTTCCACAGAAGGATCCTATGAGAGTCACAGGGCCCTGTGTCACCTCGATCAGCAAGACCCCCCCAGTCCCTTTTCTCATAGGACAATTATAGTCCTCGTACCCTCGGCAGGGAAATACCTTTCTAGGGGTAATATTTCGCAGTTTGGTCTAAGGACCAACTGTCCACACAGTGCTTATTAGAGATGTAGATTCTGAGATCTCCAAAATCACTGAATCAGAAAGAAGGCAGGAGTATGAATTTTTGATAGGTTCCTTAGGAGATTTTAGAGCACACTAAAGCTTAAGAGTCACTACACTAAGCTGTCTGTCCATCTGACCTGACCATTCTCAATTTCGTGAGTGAGGTGAGTGGTCTCTGACCAGAGGGGGCAGGTAGGTAGCTCAATAGAGATCTTCTTCTATTTCAATATCCATCTACTCATTCAGTCAGCTTTCCTTGAGATCTTTCTATGACTAGGCACCATAATGGGATTAATAAAAACAGAGTACCCACTATATTCTATACTTAATTGCTTTCATGTATCAACTCCTTTCATCTGTACCACTTTCTTGGTTACTGCTATTATGCTCTTTCAATGGAGAAACAAACCAAAGCAAGAGGGGGAGAGGTTAAGAAAACTTGCCAAGGGGACAGAACTTGTAAATGGTAGAGGCAGAATCTGAACCCCGGTAGTCAGCCCCCCAGTGCACAATCTTAACCACTGTGCTCAATGGCCCTCCTCAAACACAGGACTGCGTGAGACTCAGTCACTGATGCAACCTTTCAACCCCCGCGCCAGGTGCTTAGTCTAGTCAGAAATCCAGACTTCAGATGTATGAAGAGCTAATTACATTATGGTTTATTAACTGCCGTAATAGTGGTATGAACAGAATGTTATGTTGGTAAGGAAAAAATTATTAACTGTCAAAGATGTCAAGAAAGGCTTCACACACACACAAAAATTCATAGCTCCATGATAACAGGGATCCTGTCTCTTTGGCCTCCTTTTAGCACAGTATTTTACAAAATATTAGTTGCTAAAAATAATGATGTTGAATGAGTGAGTGAATTAATGAATGAGGTTATTCATTTCAGCTCTCATTGAAAGATAAGGAAGACATTTTGTGACGAGAGAGGGAGGAAAACACACACAACCCCAAGAGGTAAAAGGTTAAAAATAGTTTGTTCTGGGAACAGAGATTCAGTGTGAGGAGAGCAAAGTGTGCCAGGGAGGGGCGGGGCGGGAGAGGAGTGAACTGGGAGAGGGAGGAGCCTGGGAGTGAAGGCTTAGGAACACTCCAGAGCATTTAGATTTGGTCCTCTGGGCAGCCCTCTTTAGATAGGGAAGTGACAGGGTCAGATTCCTTTAATGGGACGGCAACTCTGGAGACCATGCTGAAGGCATAAAGTGGATTAGAGTGAAGGAAATCTACCGGGAGGAAGGCCAGCTAGAAGGGTTGAAATCGGGCAAAGAGGTTCGGAAAGTCTGAACGGAAGGCCAGGAACAGGGGGAAGACAAAGAGAGGGTCCCACATCAGATGCTTGCCTGAGGCCGACTAGGCAGTACTCAGGAACCAAGGGAATATAAATTATCCACAGAAGACTCGGGCTTTTCTAACATGAATGGTGATGCCATTCGCCGAAATAAGGAATGTAAGAAGGTTGAGGCAGTGAGGGTTGAAGAGTTCAGTTTTCAACAGTTGGGTTTGTGTTGTCTGTCTGTCTTCCCAGTGAAGAAGAATTCCCAGAAGGAGTGAGTGGAAACTTGGCATTTGGCTCCGTGAGCATTAGGGTGGTGGTTGAGGCCATGGAGCGGAGAACAGCCCTTAGGAGGGTGCGTCAAGAAGCGACAGGACTAGAAAAACATTCGTAAGACATAGCTTCTTGCGGGTGAGCGGTCATCGGAACAAGGCAGGCAGGAAAAGATACTGTAGAGTTGATGCCAGTCTAAGGGAGGAGTCCCTTGGTATTTATTCAGAGGAGTTTTAGGTAAAGGAAACTCGTCTCAAAAACTCTGGGCAGCTCACCTCATCCCAGGCTGAAAGCTAGAGCACAGTGCCTTCACGTTGAGTGTTTCCCGCACCAACTTTCCTTCACCCATGAGAATATATATGCCATTTCCCTACCAGTGGATGCCACACAGCCCGAGAATGCAAAATCCTCCACTTCGGCCTTAGGGGTGAGCTCTTACTTAAGGAGTTAGGAAAGTTCTCAAAGAGCAGGAGTTACGGCTCTGTCCTTGGGCCTTCTTCATCCGGCTTCCCCTGGGCGAGCGAGCCGTCTACCAGCCTGAGTCCGCGTTCTGCCCGAGCAAAGTTAAACACAAGATGAAAAAATCTATGCAGTAAAATAACCACTTTCTTTTAAAATTAACTATATAAACATCATAACATTGATCCTTTAACTAAATTCAATTGATTGTCTGCAATAAAACTGACTCGCTCGGTTCAGCTGGGGGTTCTTAAACTAGTGTGTTTTCTCAGCCTTAGTGAGAGTTTCCTTGGGGTTGCCCATAGCCTGAAGGCCCTTCATGATTTGGTGTGTGTGTGTGTGTGTGTGTGTGTGTGTGTGTGAGAGAGAGAGAGAGAGAGAGAGAGAGAGAGAGAGGAAGAGGGAGAGAGGAAGAGAGAGAAATCATGTCGCTCAAAGCAAACCATTAGGGATATTACATTTACAAAGGCTATTTCTTGTGTCCATTAGTCAATCTTTAAAGTGACTGCTGTCCTCATGGTCTTGTACTCTGCATGATAGCCAGCACAAATATCCTGCCTAAGGCAGAGCTATTTACTAAGTCATAAATACTAATGCTGAATAAATATATCGAGGAAAATGTTCGACCTCAACTGATGTCAAAGAAGGATAAATAAAAGCAGCAATACAATACTATTTTTCCTCCTTTTAAATTGGCAAACCTGTTTTTAACATTATACACTCCAGGCTGCCCCAGGAAATCAGAAAATAAGATTCTCATACTCTGCTGTAAGGATGTAATCATGTACACTCTCAGAGGACAGCTTGTCAATGCATATCAAAAGCCTTAAAAATGTTCATAAACTTTGACCCAGCAACTCTTCTTTATAAAATTTATTCAAAAGAAACAAATAATTATATACTTAGGTGAATTTATGGTTATGAATTACACCTCAATAAAGCTATTTCTTTAAAAAAGGCAGAAATATGCAAAATATAAATATTTATTACATTTTATTTATAACAGTGAAAAATTGGGGGAAAAAAACTCTAAATGCCTATTATATACCATACCATTCACTAGGCTACTCTGCAGCCATTTTTTTTTTTTTAACAATTTATGTTGTAGTATAACCGAGGTTCTCTAAATGGGTTCCCCAGGTGGGCAAAATCGATTATCCCCTGGAAACTTGTTAGAAATGCACATCATTGGGGCACCTGGTGGCTGTCATTAAGCGTCCACCTTTGGCTCAGATCATAATCCCAGGGTCAGTCCTGGGATCGAGCCCTGCTTTGGGCTCCCTGCTCAGCCTGCTTCTCCCTCTGCCACACCCCCCTGCTTGTGTTCCCTCTCCCGCTGTGTCTCTCTCTCTCAAATCAATGAATAAAATCTTAAAATAATATGAGGCCGATTTATTTGAAAAATATCTGTGCATGTGCATGCCTGGAGGAAATAATGATGCGATATGTGTTTAAAAATCAGCAGTTCTTATTTACAGATTATAGATCTATAAATCTGTTTTGTTTTCTTCTGGATGGTTTTCTGTATTTTCTAAGTTTTTATAATGATAATGTATTATTTTTAGAATAAAAAATAGGATTTTATAAAGTTCTTGCCCTTGGGAGTCGGGGGCACCAGGCGTTTAGGGAAATATATCATGCCAGTTCAGTGAAGAGGAAAATAGGACGGGTAGGGCTCTCCCCTAATCACTTCTGTGGGCAAGCTTATGGTGCTTAAAGTCCAATCTGGCATGCTTTGTTTTGCTTTAGTTATGAAGTGCCACACTGTGTGTCTTAAGCATCGTCCTGGTCAAAGGCTGTATGGTGAACAGTGAGCATCCGATCTTGAAGTCGACTTCTTTTGAGCCCATAATGGAGTGGTTTTCTCCTTCTCCTTCTTCTTCTTCTTCTGTATTGTGTCCAGGGATCTGTGCTCTCTCCTGATGTGGAAGAGGTCAGGTTGGGGCTTTGTCACAGTCTGCATCACTCTGAAGAAATCAAGAGCATCTTCCGCATTCTTGGGAATTTCAAAAAAGAGCTAAATAGTGAGAGTCTTTGGCCCCATCCCGGGGCGGAAAAGCCACCAGCTGTAGTAGGTATCATGGGTCTTCCGTTACAGGACACTGGGACGCAGGGGGAAAGCACAGGCCAGGCCCTTGTAACTAGTTTCTAGCCTGGGGCAAGCCTGCAGTAGTCTCTGGGTCTTGCTTTCTTCACCTTTAAACTGAAGGAGGTGACAAGATGCTCTCTGAAGTCCCTTCCAGCTCTGAGTTTCTATGCTTTTTATGACTGGATTCACAGAGATAGAGTGACCCATAACCAGAGGGCAATGTAATGCTTTTTGTTCCCTTTCAGGCAGCTTTGCTTTATGAAAGCCCATGGTAGTTTCAGACGCTGGAGCATCCTTTCAGGGGCCTCTCTCTCCCGTTCCGGCACTGAAAATCTATTTTGAGGTATCACCTGAGCAAATTATCAATGAGAAATGGTTTTTAGTGTTGAGGACCCTTTCCATAACAGCAACAATGAGTTGGACAGCCTGCAGATAAGAAATGGTCCTCTCTGAAAACGTGAAGGGAGAATGTGTAGCCCTGTGGCACCGGTCACTGGACTATGAGCTACTTATTAGAGAAGACACAGCTGTCCTTTAGATCAGTTAAGGAGACCTGTGTCCTAACTCCAGCCGTGACCTTGCTGAGCTCCTTCCAGCTGACCTCTAGTATTATTTTATTTCTAAAAAGAATAAGAGTTTGAGATCAGAAGAATGATGCTGTGGGCCTAGAGACAGTGGTCATCCCTGCGGGAGTTCTGCAGGAAGTAGCTAGTGTAGAAGGACAGAATTGTAGAGCTGGAAGGGGCCACGTCAGTCCTCCTGAGGGTCCGAATGATCTCTACAATATCCAGCTTTTCCTTGACGGGGCTCGAGACGTGGACACCGTTGTTGTTTGGGGTTGTCAGCTTTTGCTTGGCATGAGGGAGGTGTGTGTTTCAACTGCCGGGACAGCCGCAGGTCTGCGGAGGAGATTTCTGCGCCCCTTAAGGGAGAACCTCAACAGTACACTGTGCGCTCTGAAGGGAGCCCTCGAAGTGGCCTGGCTGCAGCCGGCACTCTAAAGCCAGGGCTGTGCAGACGCTGCCGATCCCAGAGGCAATGCCGGAGCACCGAAGGCCCACATATCGCGGATCACACCCATCCAGGCAGGAGGCGACAATGGCCTAGTTACACAAGCAGTGTTTTCCATGGCTAATTGGGAAGGAGGGTCATTTAATGAAACTCCGCCAGACCCTGAGCGTTTTGTGTCCAGGAGAGCCGCGGAGCCCTTCCTAGACCCTCCGGCAGAGGGAAGTTTAAGCTCGACTGTAAATTCTATGAGGGCAGGATCTTTATCTTTTTATTGACTTCTAATAGCCAATACCTGGTACAGTTTTTGGAACATAAAAGGTGCTAGACCTGGATGAGAAGACTTCTGGGTATCTTATTAGCCCTATAAAATGCTTTGTTTTAAATCAAGTGGCGCTTGATTCTATGGGCTTCTTATGGATTAAAAAAAAAAAAAAAGATCTGATTCTGCATGTAACATACTGGATATGCTGATTTTAAAAAAAAGATTTATAAAATAGAGTAAGAGTATGCCTCCGTGAGGTTCTGAACATACCTTTTAACACTATTTTTCTTCTCTCTAACCAGACAGAAAGCTAGGGTCTGGGATATGTTGTCAAGATTCAAATACTTCTTTAACTTTAAAAAAAAAATCTTTGGATAGCTTAGGATGGATATGATGTGTGCACCGTATGGTAGGAGGGAGGAATGTACTGAGGGCCAAAGAAACTGGATCTCGGCCTCTCGGGGCTCGGACCAAGCCATCGTAAAATCCAAAGTGCCTCATTTGCAAAATGAAGGGTAGATACTGCAATGGTTTTATTTCCCAGACGAGAAAAAAATGTCCAGTCTCTTATGATGTGGGCGACAGCAGGCAAACGGTGATATAATATGAATAAATGTCAGAAGTTCCTGAACACATCAGGAGCACGCAAACCCTGGGACACAATGCAAACGCCAATGCTTGTGGAATAAAATTCAGGACAGAGGAACACAAAACAGCACCCTCTTAAATAAGATACAATAAAGACTGTGAGTAACATGTTTATAGCCTCAAAATCTTCCTTCGGCATAGAAGTAGAAAATTCTAGTAACTTGAAGATATTTGGAGGGTCCGCATCACATCCTCCCTTCTCAGTCTGAAATGACCCTGTCGTCAGTCCTCTAACCTGCTCCTGTCCCCATCTGGTGGATTCCAAGACTCCTTTGTCTGTCCTACAGAGTCCAAAAAATGAACCCATTAAGCGACTGAAAAAGATCTGAGCTGTGCTGCCCAAGGAATCATAGCAGGAGGGAAGGAGATTTATGAGATGAGGTAATAGAAATACAAATAGAAATCCATTCTGAAGGAACTTTTTCCTCAAATGCCTATTTCCTTGGTGATTGATTTGTGTGGGGGAGGCTGAGGAGATTGAATTTCCTTGCCCTCCCCACCACATTCCTACTGTTTCGGGTTCTCAGTGTCCCCTGTCACAGTACACAGGCATCTTCCCAGGCTGCTCCTTGGGGACGCTTGCCATTTTCAGCTCTGCAGTTTCCAGGCGCTCCTTGCAGTGACATTCCTACTCTCCACCAACTCCTGAGAAATTATATGAAAATGGAAGATTTATCCCCCTGGCAGAAATTGGGGTCACTGGTATTCAGGGAAAGGTACGGTGGCTTTAGGTTATGCCACAGCCATTTGTCAGACCTGGTAATGTATAGGCAAGCGTTTCCCCAAGGGCCACCCCTAGAGGATGCACACAAACTACCCCCGAAGCACTCACCCACACTTGCCGTGGTCATCAGTAATAAATGCTGTACGAGTGCGCACCTACGGTGTGGCGAGATTCCGGGCAGTATTTTATCGAATCCTCAGAAGATCTGTACATTAGGGATGGTTAGTCCCCATCTCAGAAATGGGGAAACTGAGACCCAGGTCAGCTAGAACTTACTAAAAGCTGTGAAGTTTGTAAGTATCACAGTTGAGTTCAACTCTAGGGCTTTCTGACCCAGGAGTCCTTCCTGTCCACCAGGGTCAGAAGACTACCAAGAGTATCTTTGAAGGGAACACAGAAAGAGAAGGGTGCTTTGCAGAGAAAGAGTCAGGGATTCCTCCCATGCATGTAAATAGCTTTGGGGGATCCTGGAAATATAAACATCCTAGGGCTTTTGTAAACCCAGAAGATCATCCTCTCTTCTGCCTGATTTCCTCCTGGGTTAACAAGCACTTATGGATCTCTTTCTGTAGTGGAAAAGCACCACAGTAGGCCAGAGAGACAACGCTTATTCACACGTACCTTCTTTCCTAACTCACGACAATAAACACTAGTGCAGGACATGCCACTCACTATAATAAACTCCGGATGTGATATGATGTCACGGGGAGCGAGTTAGGGCGCGCAGCAGAGTCCCGGGACAATGGGTATCTTAAGCGTGGCCTCTGGACTCACAGCCAGTGTCACAGTCACCCAGGCATTGACCGGGAGACGGCACCCATGGGTGCTCCATTCACTGAGCTTTGAGAAACCCGGTTTCAGCGCCTGGATGGTCATTGACTTTGGCTTGAGAGGAGATGGGGTGTGGGGCTGACAGCAGATGTGTCTGGCTGGGTCATTTGCGGCCAATGATTTAGAGACATTGAGCTGCCTGCTGTGGAGTGGGTGAAGTTTATAGAGGGCAAGGCATTCGCTGATGGTCACATTTTAGGGAGACCACAGCCCGACAGTAAGATTCGGGGGGCCATACGATCCGAACCCAAACTGACCCCAGATCCCCCTTCTCTTTCATGCCCCTGCTGTTCTTTCCACTCAAGTTTCTATGACAACCTATCTGATACAATTTGCATTTATGAAAATCACAGTCATGTCACCGGAGCCTCGGGGATTGCTTACAAATCAATATTTTCACATCTGTAGAGAGTAAAAAACAACAGGAGCCCTTTGCCCACAGGAAACAGAAGGAGAATTTTGCTCCTGTGTTAATTAGAAAGGCTCAGTGGCACACCTTCTGGAATTTTCACATTTTTCCTCTCCTCTCTGCTAGTTCTCTCAAAGAGGACTTTATTCTCCTAACACAGAAAATCGTATTTTCTTTCCCAGAAGATAAGACTGAGAAAATTATGCCTTGTCCACATGCCTTTACCAGGGCATTTAACTAAGATTTGTTCTAAATCAGATTTTCAATAAGAGGTATAGGGTCAGTCGGGAGCCATCCCCCTGGCTAACTTTCCCCGAGGTCAGCTCATACAGCCCACCCTACCTAGAACCCAGTGACGGCTCCTCCATGAAATTTAAAAATAGGGGCCCCTGGGTGGTGCAGTTGGTTTGGGCTCAGGTCTGGTCTCAGGGTCCTGGGATTGAGTTCTGTATCGGGCTCCTTGCTCACTGGTGAGCCTACTTCTCCCTCCCCTGCCTCTCTCTCTCTCTCTTTCTCCCTGACAAAAAAAAAAAAAAAAAAAATATATATATATATATATATATATGTGTGTGTGTGTGTGTGTGTGTGTGTGTGTGTGTAACATACAATAAAATAAAATTAAAATAAAATAAAATAAAATCAGCTGTGTGTATAAATTAGGACTTGCCGCTCACAGCCCCTACCCAGCCAAAAGAAACCTGCTCTGATTTCAGGAATAGTCTTGCTAGAGTTTTCCAAAGGCCATAGGAGGGAAGATCTGTGTCAGCGCTAGAGCTGTCCTTGAGCATCTCGGCAGCCGACCTTTGACACGTCCACCATCACTCTGGACTCTCCCTGGGCCACACGGAAGAACCTAGACAGATGGCCACCCTGGGCAGCCTCTTACCGTCACAGCCTCTGTCTGTGCGTGGGCCTGGTCACCCCAGGACCAACAGACAAAGCTGGAGGAGCCCAACCAGGTGGGCGGCCGTGTCAGGGAAATCAGCACACATCAACAGACTCTAAGAATTAGGACTCTTTCCTTTGCAAGTAAACTGATTTTTCACCCAATCTTGGCACACAGGGGGCTCTGTAGCACCTTTCATCCATGTGACTCATTTTAGCAGCGATCATACCCTCTCTCTCCGATGAACACGTTTTCTGTTCCTCCTTGCCTTCCCCACAGGACTTGGAATACCTTGAGAACAGGAAATGTGATTTATATTTCTTTTGAATACTAAAACCACAGCCCTGGAAACACAATAGATAATTCTCCTTGAACTGAATTAAAACAGAATGGCATACAAGAATTGGGGAGCACCTCTTAAAGTTTGAAATAGGTAATGTTAAAGCAAAACTTGAAGGCAGGAAAGAAAAAACAAAATGCAAGTGCAAATTATCAGATAGTGATATATATAGGTTCTAAGCTTTTTCTTTGTTTAGATACTTTGAAATCTTTTGTGAAGCACATGCTCTAGATTTTACCTATCTTTACCTAGATATCAGGTAGATATATTCATGCAGAGATGGAAAGAAGGTGAGGGGTGGGGAGTCAGATCATAAATAGAGGTAATTAAATAGTCAGTTACTTGCAGGAGTCACATTTTATATAATAAGGGAGAGCTTCATTCTAATACTTGCATGCACGCTGCATGAGCATGTTATCTGTGTCGGTTCACTGACCGGTGATGGTGGGGAGAGCCAACATTTAGTTGCGAGAGGCTGATGGCATTGTGCCAAGGTCCCGTAAAGGTTCGTGATGACAAGTACTCGCCTACTGTAACACTCGCCATCCTTCCCCAGACCGCCAGCCATTCGACAGGGGCTGACAAGCACTGCTTTATATCCTTTCTGGGATTTCATGGGCAAAGCTTCCTGATGGTGTGCGGAGATGTTCTGAGGAAGTCCTTGATGTTGGGCATTAGGATATGAAGCAGAGCAGCAGCTCTCTCCTGGGGAGGTACCACTCCCCACCAGAGCGGAGCCTCGTGCCTCCTAGGTCTGACCATTTCCACCCATGTCTTTACTTCTGGAGCTCTGAAAAACTTCACTGCACTCTCCAAATGCCAGCGTGGAGAGACGTAAAGAACACAGAATGTGTATCAGTCTCTTCTTGTGGTGTCTGGCTTTCTGGCACTTTCTTCCTCTGCTGAGTGCTGACAATGCTGTCAGGGAAACAGCTGGAACCCTCTCCCCAGTGACTGCCACGTCCGCCCTGACTGCCCACCTGGACAGGGCTGGGCACTTCCCCAGTGCCCTGGTTATAGGGTCCACCCACCGCTGCACGTGGGAGACAGGGCCCAGAGAGCATCCAGTTCAGGCTTCTGTCGTGCGTTGTTTCCCTGCCTCATAAGACCAGAGTTTCAGCTCGGAGATGAAGCACTGTGTGGAGAGATGTGGGTTTGCTTTCACCGGTGATTTGTTTCTCAGCCCCAGAAGAGCAGGCAGAGTTGTTGACTTTCCTCTTAGTACTTCTAGACGGACAGTGACCATTCCTTACCTCCTTCGGCCAAACTCTTAAAGGCGGTTTTCAGAATTGGTTAATATGTCCTCAGATCACCCCCGTGAGGAAGTTAAGTATCCTTGTTATTCTGGTTGGAAAAAATGAAGCATAGAAAGCTTAGGCAATTGCCTTAGCCTGTCAGAGGCTGCAGCATGACTCGTCGCTGGGGGACTGACTTCCTCTGGGTGTCTTGGAGGGTGCTGTTGTCTTCTGCATTGTCCTGGGGAGCACAGTAATGTGCCCCGTCGGGGCAGCCATGCCACTAGTAAGAGCCAGCCTCCCACTAAAGGAGACAGTGGCTCCAAAACAACCCCCAGAGATGCTTCTTTCACAGCCGACAGTTAAAGCAAGTGGCCTTCAGCTCAACTACAGAAAGTCCAAGTGACTAATTTAATGAACCTTTGGTGTGCGAGGGGTGGAGCAGGGTGTGGGGAGGGGATGGCAAGAGAGAGGCTGCCTGGGCCAGTAGGAGCGTCCCCAGTGCATGGCCGGTGTGTG